>KE506240.1:39525-50775 GCA_000441515.1 Elaeis oleifera
TCATTATGGTCAAACTCCAAAGAAAAGAGACTTGACATGGGGCACGTGGCGTGGTCAGATACTAATGGGTCTTCATTAAATGCATAATACCTACATTGGCCTTGGCCTGACTCCATACCTTTCAGCTTGTAGAGCTAAATAAAACTCAACCGGTTATATTTCATATATAGAAAGCTTTTAGATTGGTTAGGCTTAACTTACATAATTGACTATTCGCATTTATATCAGAAGGGATTAGGTTCTAGGGAGACAATTGGATTGATAGTGTGTTTCTGATCTGTGTTTCTACTCGTGCAAGCAATGGTCAAGACTTTCACTTCTGTCTCTAATCGTTGGAGTAAAGGAAGAACCATATGGATGATTTCTCTCATGGGTCTCCAGACTGTGAAGAACATGTAGAATGGTTGCAGCTAAGATATCTTGAAGTTCTGGATGGGGAACTTATAAGCCTTACAGGAAACTTTGCAAGGAACGCAACTACTTTGTGAAATTTTTCTATAGCTTCATCAACCTGGGATTTTGAAATATGTTATGTCAACAATACCTATAATTTCTAGCGTAAGATACTGAAATCATTAGTCATATTCCACTATGCTACCCTTTTGCAAAAGAAATTATTAGGTAGACCAGATTTACCGCAGACTTAACAAGACAAAATCATCAAAGTGTTCGTGTGTTGCTATTGCACATAAAAAGGAAGAAAGAGAAGAAAAAAAAGATTCATTTAACCTTAGGTCCATAGTGGCCCTAATCTGCCAAATAATTTCTTCTCCTGCAAAAGTTTATGGATACAAATTCTCTGATGAAATTCAGGGATTTCCACCTTGGTACCTTATGGAGGAAAGAATTAGAAACCATGCCAGCTTGCATAGGATCAGTTAATACCAACAACTTAATGAAGTTCATGGAATGAAAGGTGTTGCTGCTCGATTTGGTTAAGGTTGGAGAGAAAGCGACTAAGCCTTACGCAGGGATGATGGTGCTGGAATGACCTATAAAACAAGTCCAAATCAAAGATTTTCGTTCCGACGAGGATCCTTCGACGTTCAAATCAGACTCAGAGAATAACAGAAACAGCAACAAATTCTCTGAGAGAGATTGATTGACTTATCTGATCCTCGGAGCTTTGATCACTTATATAGAAGGCCGTCGAACAGTTGATCGAACAGTTGTGAAATCATGTGATTTTGAGATTGTAGGATCATTAAACATGCCATTGCGAGCGATATAATTCAGCCTTCAATCACTCTCCTGGGGTTAGAGAAGTCGGTTATGCCTGAGTCTATCCACTCGGAGTGGACAGCTATTGCACTCATCATGAGGTGGCCGGCTGTGATAACAGAAAAAGTCCATGCACTAAGACATTGGCCTGCCGAGACAACGGGATGCACCGAGCAGACCACGCAGTGGATAAGACGTAAGTAGTTCTACTCTGCATGCGACTCTGCGCTTTAGTCCCGATGACAGCTTGAAAATCTGAGATGTCCCATGATTGTCATGCTGATCCGAGGTACTCACGGTAACCATCATAACACTATCCTCCTACTCCTAAGTCTGAGAATCAAATGAAAGGAGTATTCTAGAAGTCATACCTCAGATATGGAGACATGCGCTCTCACGCCTTCATGAATGTCTGACATTTAAAGTTGCCAATGTCATCTTGGCACGATCGTTGTAAATGATTATAATTGATGGGACCCCAAAGCTAGCGGTCTTCTCAAAAATTTAATTTTTAGGTGGTAGCTTTTAGTCTTCATCTTCGTTCCTTTTAAATCAGGCTTTTGGGTGTTTAGTCAGAGAAAAGCAATCGCGAGACCTTCCTGCTCCAAAATCTTGTTGCGACTCTCAAAGGCAAAATGAGTGCAAAACTCGTAAGAAAGTTTGAACTGGCCTTGGCCCGAAAGAAACAGTTCAAGGCCCCGACCATCGGTTCTTCAGCTCCAGAGAGTGACCATGCCCAAGTTTCAATCACCGGATTGACTCCAGTGACAACGGGGGATAAAAATCTACCCCCAGTTGTTGAACCAACGATTGTTCTATCGGAGGATGTGAGGAAAGATCTACCAGAAGGAGTTTCGATAAGAGAGGAGACACCAATGGAGAGGATGCAGGCAGTAGAAGCAGCTAGTAGCCCTGCAACAGTTTCGACTGCGGCGACACAGGCAGAGAATGTGGCTATCCTTCCTAAGGGAGTTCTAGTGATGGTGATGAAAATTGAGAAATCTTTGGAGTAGGTGACACCCATCAGGTGTCTTCCTTCGACTATTTTTGAAGCAGACCCCTCGAAACCGGCATCTTCTGTCCCGTCTGCAGTGAAGAATCTCCATTCGACAGTAGATTTTCTGAGGAGCTTTCTGTTGCTTATGGAGAAGCTGTATATGGATGAGCAAGGGGCTCAGGGGTGGATAGCTAGCACCTTGAGGTCACTCGCACATGTAAGGAATCTCTAGATTTTTTATTAATTTTTGGTAGCATATGGTATTTTGATATCTGTTTGCATTTTTTTTTACACAGGTAGAACACTACTTGGCTTGCTTCGCCGGTGCTACTTCAGATGCCACATTGTTGGAGCTTATAGCGGTGAAGGAAGAGGTTGATTTAGTAAAGTATCAATTATAGCAGGTGGAGAGAAATAATTACGAACTAGCCAAAGAGCTCAATTTCTCTGAGGAGGCTCGTTGAAAAGCCTAGGAGATAATCAATCATTGAGATGATGAGTTAATAAGGGCTGAAAGAAGAATTGAAAACCTTGAGAGGTAGAGGTCAAGGGCTGAAAGAGACTGGCACCGTGCTCGGGATGCCCTAAAGCACCTAAAGAGGATACTCGAAGGGAAAGAAGTCGAGACCATGCTTCCCCTAAAGCTCATTCTTGAAGGAGTCCTAGCAGAAGCTTAGCCAAGAGGGCTAAATCCTCGAAAAAGGAAGTTGCAGTGAGAAAACTCCTCAGGGGGAGGAAGGCTCTGCTTCTGGAAGGGTTCAGGTGACTTTGGAGCCATCTGCCAAGCTTCAAGAAGACTCGCTAAAGATAGAACACTGGAAGAAGGAACAGAAGGAAGCAAAAGAAATGATGATCACCTCTGGTTCCAATTTAGAGAGCAGGAGTTCCTGACCATGCATGCCAAGAGAAGGGTGGGTCGGCTGGCAAAAAAGGAGGCTGAGATTATAAACCAGGCCTATAGAATGGTATTCTCAGTAGGCTTTGAGGGATGCAAGAGAATGGTCCAGGCGCACTCCCAACTGGCAGCATCGGACTTCTTGAAGCTGATGTTGTAGATGAAAGTCCGCTCGCTATAACGACGAATAGTGCGAAAAAGTTCGCCAAGGCATCTCGCCACTCCACTGAGGCAAACAAATCAACGTGGCCGTTCAAACTGAAGATATCACTGGCGCTAAAGGAGGCCGTTCTGAAACAAGCCAGCTTGGTGGTGCTCTGAGGTGATGACCTGTATCTCCTTTCTTTTTCTTCTACAATCTGAACTTTGTAATTATTTTGATATAAAAGAATGAAATTCACCTTTGTTAATATCCAGTGTTTGAATATGTGTGCATAAACTTTAGACCATAATGGTTAAGTTTCGAACTAAACCAAGAGTTTAAATATAATTAAAATAATAAAATGCACTGTGAACCATAAACCAAGTTCTGATCCGAGCCTTGAGAGAATAAAAATTTGAATCACGTCCGTACGATAGATACTGACCCGAGCTATATGACTCGTACTTGTCGCACAAGCCTTGAAAGGATAGAATTTAAACCGCATCCGTATGATAGGTACTACCGCACGTCTTCGCACATCTCTTCGAAAGTGGCGCAGAGTGTGATTTGCTTGCTACTAGCATTAACAACCAAATCGATGGCAAAAATCATATCCATCAAGGATTGTGATGCGTTGAGCACCTGTTCGCTCTTTGTTGATTCATGCCTCCTACAATTAATACTGTGATGGGAGGTGTCTTTCAAAGGCTCCACTGTGTTGGAAAATGTAGGAGATTTTGTGCATGTATTTCAAAATTTTAAATAAATATAAAAAAAATAGATTAATCATATTAATCTAACATGCATATGATTAGATCCATAAATCAACCTACTCAAAGATCTATGACATGATATGTTGCATATAAAATCTGAAAAAATTAGAAGATAAAATCTGCATGCATGGATGTAAGCAGCAGATCAAATCTACATCTAACTGAGTTCAGAACTCGATATCTGAGCATGGATCGATGATCGCCACTACTGAGAGATGTGGTAAAAATGATCTTCGTTGATTGC
This sequence comes from Elaeis oleifera, assembly GCA_000441515.1. Taxonomy (NCBI): domain Eukaryota; kingdom Viridiplantae; phylum Streptophyta; class Magnoliopsida; order Arecales; family Arecaceae; genus Elaeis; species Elaeis oleifera. Next base: position 43,798 of record KE506240.1, read on the forward strand.
TCGTAGCCGCACAGATGTCTGACCTCTATGAAAGGTCCATTTGAAGTCTTGATCTGATCGATCTTTTCAGAAATACTAGTTCGCGCGAAGACCTTCTCGTTGACTGATCTGGATCCTTTCTTTAGATCTCTTGATCCTTTCCAGAGATTGAAGAAGAACATTTGAAAGAGATGAAGAGGTGGAAGAAACATAGAGAGGAGATACTCTTCTCTTTTCTTTTCTCTCTTCCTAAACTTTTAGGATCAAACCCTAGAAATCTAGGTTTTACACTCACCCAAGAAGAAAGAACTCTCCTCTTCTTTGACGCCATGAACCCGCACCCCAACCACTTCACCATGTAAAGCTCCTTCTTTTCTCTCTCACACGCACAAAAGAAAGAATAAATCCCTTTTATTGGCGTGTAAGGAAGTTACGGTGAAGAGTCCAACAATGTTTGGACTCTTCCATGTTTTGTCACCCCTTCTTTCAATTCCATGCCAAAAAATTATATGACGCCCCAACCAAAATATTTTTCCATTAAATTAGATCTCCATCTAATTTCTACATTGAAAACCCTCTCAAAATGTTGCACAAAATAAGATAAAAATAAGGTATGGCGTGGAGGGTGATTTGGATAAGAACAAACTCTCTTGATAAGGAATATTTTTGAAATTAAATTTCAAAATTTTCTTTATCAAATCCAAACCAGATTTGGCATGGAAAAAGAAGCAACATCAGATGTTATTTGCATAGAGAAACCTCATGCAAAAGCCTTTTTGGCGTGAGGAAGGTGGGATCCAAAATTTATGGCGCAAACGAAGAAGAGTCCATTCTTTTATGGACTCTTAGTTTTCTTATTTGACTCCAAACCAAATCATATCTGGTTAAGCCCAAATAAATAAATGAGACCCAACCTAATTAGATTCATAAATTCTTAATCAAATCTTAATCAAATTAGAAATTGATTGAACCAAAGTCTTGATCAAATCAGGGATAATTCTTCTTTGACGATTAGGTCATCTCATAACATAATCGGGCAAACCTAATAAAATCTAATTCAATTATATTTGATTTAATCCTCTTTGCTCAATCAAATTGAGCTAATTAGCAATCTAATTACTAAATAATTTTTCATTAATTCACTAACACTCAGTGAATAAATTTATTACAATTTTGTATAATGTTAACCATCAATCGAATTGACGATTAAGTCCTTGAACAATTTTCAATCGTTGATCAGTCACATGATCAGTCGGAAACTTCTTTTGAGTATGATCCCATAGATTTGAATCTAAGCCGATAGTACAAAATAAATTTTTGAACCAATCGATATAACCATCTAGCAATGAGATCCGACGTCTGGATAAGTTGAAAGATGGCGAAGCAATATTCAAGAACCTATTGACATATGGTTACCATATAATTCATCTCTTTGATCCTAATACTCAAGGATGACCTAGGATTTAACTGTCAACCCTACATAAGTCATCCACATTGTATTTCAATCTTTCAAATCCATCATATGGATTATATGGATCCAGATTTTGTCAAATTGAAATACATTGATACATTAACTCCTACTAATTCGGAGGGATCAATCCCATCTTGATTCACGCACCGACTTGACAAGTACTTGACTGCATACAGAAATTTTCGTTACTGAATTAAAAATTCAGATAATCTGACACCAAAGTATAGTGAGTTGCTTACAAATCACTGTGGTGATTCCAGATCGGAGGGACACTTATCCCAATACCCTTCGTAAGCTACTCTTGATAGTAGAGTGCTCTACAGTTGGTCACGTTCTGTGATAATGTACTTCTACATCTCACCTGCATATCATACAAGTGTCTCTATACTATTTGGTTATGAGGACAACTAATGCATATAGCACACAACGACCTACACTTGATATCGCTATCGTTCTAATAATAGTGTATCATTTGGTCGCAAATCAGTTTAAGAACTACACGATAAATCCTCCTTTATCGATCAAAATAATCCTAAGAACTTCATCACAATACAAGAGTTCGTTAGAAGATATAACCTTATGATGAAAAAAGTCAAATAATTTTATTATTGATCAATTCATATTTATTTATAATTAGCATAATCGTCAAATAATTGACTTTACGATACAATTCTCAACAACTTTCACTTGGACTAAAGTCAATTAGTATAGTATCATATACCCATCTTCGATTTATTATCTCAGAATTCCTAGATATCGAGGCTTTAGTAAATGGATTGGTCAGATTCTTCTTTCCATCAATCTTCTAAAGTTCGACGTCACCTCAACAGATTTTAAATAAGATGATACAAATACTTTGGTAAGCTAATGGAATTTCGGCTCCTTAGCATGAGCTATGTCTTCGATGTTGTACAATACAGTAGGATCATCATTTGAGAGTGCCACTCCTAGCTTGCCAATGAATCTGTACAACCATATAGCTTCTTTGCAAACATCAGATGCTGCAATATATTCTGCCTTGCAAATTGAATTGGCTATATTTTTTTGCTTGGAACTTTTTCAGCAGATTGCTCCATTACTTAGGATAAAGATGTATTCTGATACGTTCTTGTTATTATTATGTTCAACTAAAAATTGAAGTTAAATTTCATAAGTTTTAAGTCAGATTCTCTATAACCAATTCACCGGTCCTTAGTATTTCTCAAATACTTAAGGATGATCTTCTAGTGATTCTCATCCGAATCTTGTAGGTATCCACTCACTTCCTAGTGAGTATACCATATCCTATCTTGTACATGGTGTATATGATAGAATAAAATTTTATTCATAAACACTCTATGTACATAGACTGGGATAACCTAAGAGCTTTTTAGATCTATCTATATAGATCTTCATTCCTAGGATGAGAGATATTTTTTCCAAGTCCTTTATGGACAATAATGATAATAGCAAAATCTTTATTTCTATAATATAAGGAATGTCATTTTTGATTAAGAGAATTTCATTCACATACAAACAAGAAATACACTCACAGAATTATCAACCTATTTGTACTTGCAAGGCTCTTCTTCATTCTCAATGAAGACATACGTTTTGATCACTTATCAAAATGCATATTTCAACTTTGAAAAATTTAGCATTATCACCGGAGAAAATGTCTTATTATGGTTAATATCATAATGCTGACAATATCTTTAGGCAACCAGACGAGCCTTGTAGGTCTCCACCTTCTTGTCTGCACCCTCTGATCCTATTGAAGATCTACTTACACCCTATGGACTTTATCCTTTCGAGTGGATCAACGAGTGTCCGTATACTGTTGACCATTATGGACTTCATTTCAGACTTTATGGCTTCAAGTCACTAATTAGAGTCGGACCTCTGTATGGCATCCATGTAAATGATCAGATCCTTGTTGTTCTCATCAAGTTCAACAGGATCACATCCCGAAACTAAAACTAAAATATCTATCCGACAGACGCGGTACTCTATCGGATCTCCTTAATGGTGCCTCTATAATAGATTTCGAATTTGATCTAATCAAATCTGATTCTATGGGTTCACTAGATTATGTCGGTTTTTTTACCTATCGAACTTCATAAGTTCCACATTAAAGGCGTCAGTTCCTTCACCAAGGTACTCCTTTTCTAAAAGGAATGCCGAATAACTTTTATTCTTTAGCAAAATAGAAGTTATATTCCTAGATTCTTTGGGGTATCCTATAAAATAATATAAATAGGATTGAGATCCAAGCTAATCGGTCTGTAAATATTTGATATAAAATAAATACTTTCAGACCCTAAGGTAAGAGAGTATCGGCTTACACCTAGTTCATATCTCATATGAAGTCTTTGTGACTGATTAGTTTGGAATCTAGTTCAGAACATGACAAGTAGTCTCAAGAACATAACCTTAAAAGGAAACTGACAAACTTGTAAACTCTATCATAGATCGAACTACGTCTAACAAAATCGATTTCAATAAGAGAGAATCCTATTCTCTTCTAAATATATCAAAAACTCACTAGAAAGGTATACTCCTCTTGGTCTAACCAAAGAGTTTTAATACTCTTTTCAGTTTATTTCTCTACCTTATTAAAAATTATTTGAACATTTCAAATAATTCAAATTTATGGCAAATATGTTCGTAGATCCAATATATCAGTATATATCAGATTCAGAACATCATTGGCTCATTCATCTTTTTCAACAAAAGATGATTTGGTCATCTTACTAAAAAGATATGATTGACAAATTGATAATGATTCACAATCATTGACTTCGAGAATTATCTCCTGTTGATCCTATTCTTATTTATATGATCGAGCCTAAATTGTCGGAGGTAAGCTTTCATGACATTATCTACTCTAAGGAGTTATTTGTTGTGTACGGTACCAACAGACTTTGACTTTTCGTAAATATCATTTCTTTAGTTATCCACACATGATTTTGACATCATCTATAATGATATCACAAAAATCATTCTATGTTGACAATGTAATTTCATCCTTGACTAGAAAGTCTATGAAAATTATATTCATCAAAATGGATAATGGTGACAATCATCGAAAATGACATTATTAGAATCGAAAATTTGCTTGAAAATTCTTAAAGTCAGAACTGAAACATGACTTTCAGCTTCAACATTCAAAAATCTTTTATTGTTTTCAAACTTTCTACTAACTTGAAGTCGTTGCAATAATTTATATGGACTTTCGATATTCAATATCCAAGTAATAGGGTCACAGAAGGAGAAATCACAAGGTGTTATCATATAAGTTCTTGTCTAGTAACTCTTTGCTGATTCCTTTCTTAGTCTGTTCGGATCAGGAGACTCTACCAGACTAAGTTAATCTTAGACTCTTTTGTCAGTTCGGGCTCCTCAGCCCAAGTACGACTCTTTGCATCTTTTATTTCTTTTCTTTCTCAAAAAATTATTGTCCCACTGAAGACACATTTTCAGAAATACAAAAGAACTCTTTCAATATTTAAAAAAATTCTCCTACTAAGTATTATTAAATTTATAATTAAATTCATGTTCTTCACTACTCTCAATAATACTACACAGTGATACTATCATTTGGCTACTTCTGATAAGTACCTTTGATCGCATCACTGTGTTGGATGTAGAAACATCAGGTATTGGATCCATAATCATATATAGGATCCATTTATGCTCTAGAACTATTTGTAACTTCTGATACCATCTATCGAAGTTGGATCCTATAAATAAGTCACTGTCAAACAGTAAATGGAGCAATGGACATCTAGCCATAACTAAAGAAAACAGAAGACCTCTATGTTTGTGAATTGATTAAGCTTAAAGATTTGAACTTTAGTCTAAAAGTTCTTCTACTATTTTATTCGAATTGGTAGCCTCTACCTCCAATCCGAGGAATTACTCTAATTCCTTAGCGGGTACTAGAATCCACGCAGTTGCACATAAGCCTAACTTTGGCCGGCTCAACCATGTACATCTATGGGTAGGTTCTTTAACCAATTATTTAGTAAATAATTTTTAATAATTGATTTAGTCTCATGTAACTTTTCAGTTGACTTTGATTTTCTCTACAAGCCTTGGTTAGCTCCAACCATTAACATGATCATACTTAAGAATCCAAATACCAAACGATCAGGCCCGACTTTGGCCAGTTAACTTGACCACTTGCTAGTGAGACTCGATTGAGTCATTATATTATGAACGATAATTCTAATAGTAGATGAGCACCAGGCCTTTGGACCTCCAAAGATCATCATACTAATGGACCCATTATCATCTAACTTAATAGGAGGCTATGATTTAGTTATCACCATAACTATCTTATTTAAAACTTAATAATTTAAAGATTTAATTTATAAATTAAGAGAAGAGAAGAGGTCAACCAGCAAATCACAATCCTCCCACTGACTTCATTAAGTGATTGAATTGGATTAGGATCATACTGGTTGAAATGGCACCTAGATTAGTCATACTGATCAATCTTAATGATATGAGTCAACTCGAATCACTTAGTGGTCTAATCAAGATATAATCTATCAAATTAGTCGGATAAGTGGGATTGATGGAAGGGTATGCTAAACTTGCCTTAGACACCATCCAAATGATCAGGTAAGCCGCTCCCAATTAAAAATCATCGATCGAAATACCGAACTTATCTTAAATACCAATTGGTTAATTAGTTTCAATTTGACCAGCCTAATGATTCAGGTTCAACCACTGAGCCACAATCAAAGTCCATTTGGTCTAATCAAAATATGAATTTGACCATCTATAATTATTGTATTGGTTCTAGAGAAATTCTGATTTAATCTAATTCAATATTTGGTTAGATTTAATCAATTTCTCTATATAGTCTATTAACTCTTTGATTCTAACTTTAGGTCTAACCCAATTAAAGAGATCTGATTTGAGCTAACCCATGCCCCATGTTTTATGCAATGCAATTAAATCTTAAATCTCAATTCTAGACCTAATCGATCCTACACTTAATTCTTAATTAAGTTTCAGCATCAACATGGATTTAGGTTTAGGTTTGAAATAATTTTAATTTCTTATTTTACAAATAATTTATAATAAATTTTATGCAAAATTTTTATTCTAAAATTAGATCGACTCAATCAACATCGAGCCAGCTACACAAAGAAACTGCTTCGGCTCAGTAATTATGCGAGCATGTTTCAAAAAATTTCAGATCTGAAAAATCTTATATAATTCTAAAATAAAATCAATCATAAATATCTTTTAGATCATATTTAAATTTTTTATGATTTTAAATTTTATTTTTTTATGATTAAATAATTTTAATCATATAAATTAAATATTTTACTCTTCATACAATTTTGTATCACATACAATAAACTTAGGATTTCAAGATCTAGAGTTTTGCAGAAAAGTAAGTTCTTCCTTTCGCATTCTTCTTCATAAGATTTAATTACATGGTACCCCTATACGCCATAAGAACACCCCATCGAATGAAAAGAGAGGGTCTTTAAATTCTTCTTGCTCCTATGATCGGATGGCCTAGTGAT
>KE506240.1:50795-62963 GCA_000441515.1 Elaeis oleifera
CTAAATCAGATCATAAATATCACATACAATATATAAAATCAGATTTTATCAAAGATCAACACAAACTAGGATAACCTATTCACTATAAGGAGTAAATCCTACAGCAAGACAATCTTATTTCAGTTTCTACGATCAACTATTAATTAAATTTAGAGCTAAGATATCACATTTCAGATCTAAATAAAATTAAATTTAGATTTAATATGCATAAATAATATGTCACAACGAACCTAGGCTCTAATACCACTATTGAAAACGTAGGTGATTTCATGCATGTATTTCAAAATTTTTTAAATAAAATACTGTGGAGGATAACTAGATTAATCATATTAATCTAACATACATATGATTAGATTAATAAATTAACCTACTCTAGGATCTATGACATGATATGTTACATATAAAATCTGAAAAAATCAGAAGATAAAATCTGCATGCATGGATGTAAGCAGTACATCAAATCTACATCTAATTAATTCAGAACTCGATACCTAAGCATGGATCGACGATCGTCATTACTGAAAAATGTGGTAAAGATGATCTTCGTTAGTTGTTCATAGCCGCACATATGTCTGACCTCTACGGAAGGTCCACTCGAAGCCTCGATCTAATCGGTCTTCTCGAGAATGTTAGTTCATGCGAAGACCTTCTCCTTGGCTGATCTGGATTCTTTTTTCAAATCTCTTGAACCATTTTAGAGGTTAAAAAAGATATCTGGAGGAGATGAAGAGGTGGAAGAAACATAGAGAAAAGATACTTTTCTCTTTTTTTCTCTCTTCCCAAACTTTTAGGATTAAATCCTAAAAATCTAGATTTTGTGCTCACCCAAAAAGAAAGGACTCTCCTCTTCTTTGATGCAATGAATGCATGCCCTAACCACTTCACTGTATAAAACTCCTTCTTTTCTCTCTTACACGCACAAAAGAAAGAATAAATCCCTTTATTTGATGCGTAAGGAAGTTAGAGTGAAGAGTCCAACAACGTTTGGACTCTTCCATGTTTTGTTGCCCCTTCTTTCAATTCCACGCCAAAAAATTATATGATGCCCCAACCAAAATATTTTCATGTTAAATTAGATTTCCATCTAATTTTCCACATTAAAAACTCTCTCAAAATGTCACACAAAATAAGAGGAAATAAGGTATGGCGTGGAGGGTGATTTGAACATCCAATCCAATAGAAAGTTTGGATTGGATCTCCGCCTGTGATGGCTGGCCGTCTACTTGAAGTTTGTAGCAAAACATTGTCGAGCTATGATCAGGTTGCCCCTAATTTACTCCAATTCAGTATTAGAAACTTCACCATCAAGTGGTAGCTCGACATCACAGCCTTTAGATTCCATACGCTCGGATGGTCAAGGATTGCATTATAAACTGAAGAGAGTTTGACCATCAAGAAGTCAACTTAGATCATCATCCACTTTGGTGCAATACCCACGATAAGAGGGAGTTTAATCATCCCCTCTGAAATCATCGAACTTTTGGAGAAATCCTGAATCGGAGTGTTAAATCTAGTTAGCTGGTCTGGGGTGAACTCCATCTGAGTAAAAATAAAAAGTACAAAATATCGATCGAACTTTCATTATCAATGAATACATAGTGCACATTAAAATCAGTAATATTGACCATTACAGCCATCGCATCATTGTGCGGGGCAAGCACATCTTCAGCATCCCGCTCAATGAAGATGATGGCATCCTCACCCTCATCTTCGAGTCTTGACCTCTTCGCCTCCGGAAGCTTTATCAATCCAGATGACCCCCCCAGTTATCATGCAAATTTCACCACGGATGGGTCGGTCTTCAACTGCCGCTGATCTTGCTGCTTCCTGTCTTACTGGCTATATTGGTACTGGCTGCAGCTGAGGCAAAAGGAGTGGCTGCTGAGGTAGAGGAGGTGGCCGCTCAGCTTTTAGAGGCGGTCGTCGTAGAGGTGCTCTTCCTTGGATGAAGTGATTCAGTCTCCACTGTCTGATGAGCCTCTCAATCTCATCATGGAGCTGCAGGTAATCTTCAATATCGTGATCGTGGTCACAATGATAATGGCAGTACTTATTTGGGTCACGATGGCGCTCTGACTTCGTCCGCATCTGAGGAGGCTAGGAAAGCTCGGTACAGATTTTCATCAATATCTCCTCCTAGAAATGGTTAAAGGTGTGTAATTATTATAATGCCGAGGGGGTGAGGATCGCTGATCCTTTCTTGAGGACTTCAAGATCGACGGTTTCGACCTTCCGTTCTTCCACCTCTGGAGTGGGGATCGAGAGCGCTGGTGGTTTCTCCCCTCCATCTTAGAGAGCGCTCCTTATTATGTTCTGTCATAGCAGAGCCGATAGGGGTCTCTTCGGCAAAGACCTCCTCCGTGCGGGCATACTTCTCCATGCGAGCAAGCATATCCAAAAAATCTTGAGGATAAGTCTTGGTTAACGACTTCTTCAAGTCGTTCTTCAACAAGCCGTCCATCATCGCGGCCATTATGGTCGACTGGTCCAGATCTTGGACCTCCAAGTCACCATGTTAAAATGGTTGACAAAGGTGCAGATCGACTCACTCTCCTTCTGCCTGATGGTGTGGAGATAGTCGGACTGCTTCTGCTACCACCGGCTGCTAACAAAGTGATCGATGAAGGATCAACACAGATCCTCAAAAAAATGGATGGAAGCTGGCTTCAAACTGGAGTATCACTGTCGAGCCACCCCTTGAGAGTCGGAGGAAATGTTCGATAAAGGATTGCATCAAATACTTCCTGGAAGAGCATGGCTATCTTGAAGATTTTCAAGTGGTCGACATGGTCGGCAGTCCCGTCATAGACCTCGAGCTAAGACAGTTTGAAGTGCTGAGGGAGTGACTCCTGTACTATCCTCAGAATGAAGGATGGCTCGTTATTATACCCCTCGTAAGACTGTACCTAGGAGTGATTATTATTTAGTGCATGTTCTATTCTCTTCTTCATCTATTTGCCGAGAGCCTAGAACTGCCTTTCGATATCGAGATCTCGGATGGTGTAGGCCTTGGAGTACTACGGAGAATGGCGATCGAGGGTTGAATCATGCCCTGATCGCAGACTGGGAGATCTCCATCTGGCCGGTTGATGGATGTGTCTCCTCTCCAAGCTTTGAAGAGGCACATGCAGCTCTAGCTGTGGTGGCGGTTGAGAAGCTGAGTGCAGAACCGAATTTGATAGGGGCGCCATCGCGAAAACCGCCAATGGTGCTATCAATAGGGCCATCGATTGCACCACTGAAGAAGGTGCAAGGGCAGTCTGAGCAGGCTGCGAAACCATTAGGAGAGATGCCAGAATAGCTTGGACCGCCCGAACGATGGTCATCAAGTTTTGAACCTACTGGAAGAGTATGTTGAATTGATCCGTCATGACCAGCGATGACTAGGCTAGCAGAGGAGTCTCAATCATCAGTTGCTACGCCCGGCTGTTAGCCTAGCTCTCCGTCTAGTGAGAGGCGGCGGTGTTGGAGAGACAAGATGATGTTCGTCTTGGAGGCATAATGAAAATTACGTCCTTCCTCTATCTGTTACTACTCAATTTGGTTAAGGTCGGAAAGAAGGCGACTGAGCCTCATGTAGAGATGATGGCACTGGAGTGACCTGCAAAACAAGTCCAAACGGAGGTTTTCACTCCGGTGAGGACTCTCTGATGCTCAAGTCAGACTCAGAGAGTAATAGGAACCGCAACGAATTCTCTAAGAGGGATTGATTGACTTACTTGGTCTTCGAGACTTTGGTCGCTTATATAGAAGGCCGTCGAACAGTTGATCAAACAGCTGTGAGATCGTATGATCCTGAGATTGTAGGATCGTTGAACATGCTATTGTGAATGATATAATTCAGCCTTCAATCGCTCTTGTGAGATTAGAGGAATCTGTTATGCCTGAGTCTATCCACTCGGGGTGGACAGCTGTTGCGCTCATCATGAGGTGAGCCGACTGTGATAATAGGAATAGCTCATGAGCTAAGGTATTAGCCCGTCGAGGCAACGGGACGCGTCGGACAAACCACGCAGCGGATAAGATATAAGTAGCTTTGCTCTGCATGAGACTCCACACTTTAGTCTCGGTGACAGTTTGAAGATCTGAGGTGCTCTATGATTATCACGTTAATTCAAGGTACTCACAGTAACCACCGTAATAAAAAAATACTAGAATATTCTTGCAAAAGAATAGAAGTGTTGAAGCAGTAGCCGGGAGAGGTTTCCATCGTTATAAAGATTGGGGCTACCTTGGAAATTGAAAGGGCCAAGGAGGTTCACTATTCACTCTATAATATTTTGTCATCTCTTATAACTTGATTTTATTATATAGCTCTTTACAACCGCATCTATTCCTCTTCTAGGTATATCACTTAACGGAATTTGGTAAGGCTTCGAACTCTTCTTTGTCACAACAACAACAACATATTTGGGCCGATAAGTGTGATGAATCGAATCGGTAAATAACACAGCTTCCCACAGATTAGGTGTACGAGGCCCACTGTGTTGGAATTAAACCAAATTATTTAATATTATTGATCCATGGGTCCTTACTTCACTGGGTCCTTTTATGTTAAGTGTGGTGAGGTGGTGTTACGTGTGTGCTCCGAAAGTTTTAAGTTGGTAAACTGTCAAAATCCTACATATACAAATTTACATGTTACTGTGTGTTTTAAAAAGGTGTGTGCAACTGCCTCTTAAAAAACAAGAGAGATGTGTGCCGTCAAGGTTTTGTGTGGCCTAGGTTTTGTTGTGGGCTGCGGTGTATTATTGTTTAATTATTTGTGATTTTAATGTTGAGTCAAAGTTTTGTATTGTATTCTTGGTTTATCGATCAATTCAACAAAAATTGTTTCATTGTCAGTGTAATTTCTACACACTGAAATATTATCGTGGGACTCACTTCAATTATACGATTGTGAGGTGCATAGTGCATGTGGGTGTATGCATCAAATACATCACTTGCAGGATTGATGTTGGCAGTCACCATGGTTGCATGAAATTAGAATATATTGTGATGATCCGATAAAATGATTCTATTTGTCAGTTAGGCGCGCGGGATTCTCTACGGTGCTTGTTTTGAATCATACAAGACAATATATGCCTGGCTAGTGGCCACATGCATCACCCATCTCATGAGATGGATGACCGCATCTGGCACCTCTTTCTCTATTCTTGAGATAAGCATGGATTGGCGTCCGTCTTTTGAGATGGGTGATATGGCACCTGCCTATGCAAATAGGCACCGGCCAATGGAAAGAATATGTTTCTTCCTTTTGAAAATTCTCTTGGCTGACAAATTAAGCTACGAGGTCTTAACATTTTGAATCTCTCTTTTGTTCTTTAACCCTCCCGCCATCTCCTTTCCTCTCCTTCCACTTGCAATCAAAAGTAAGCTCGTGGAGCATTGGAAGCACATAGACCCGAGGACTTCCAGCCACATAAATTAAAAACTGGAGGTATCTGTACTATTGTTTATTTCATGCGAATATATAGTCCTAACGACAACTGACAGTAGTAATCTCTCTCTCACTCATCATTAGGGTCGTTGTGGAGTGGACGAAGAGGAGTTTTAGTAGGTCGGGAGGAGGGGGTGCCTTTGTCTCACTCTCCCGCGCATGATTGGGTGGTGGTGGGTTGTTGGATGGATGCCGAAGCCGAGTCAATAGTTCTTGGCATGTGCCCGATAATGGCAACGCATCTCGACTGCCTTCTTTATGGCTCGATGGTGGGGAACCATCTGCCTTCTTATATCTCCCTCGGAGGCAAAGCCCCACCCATCTTCATGCCATGATGGAGAAGCTTTTCCTTCCATCCATGTGAAGCCACCCACCTAGTCCTCATAATGTTCCCAAACTACATTACTCTACTATTATAATAGGGACCTTTCCTGCCATGGCCTGTGGGTAGTCGCTCGTAATCCTCGGGGAATCAGTCACCATCAAATATTACTTCTTTCCTATTAATTAATCATCATTTATGTAATTGTAACAATTTTAAGAGTTAATGGAATCATTGGCCATTGAATCAAGGAAAAGAAAAAGAATCGTTGGCCATCTAACAAATTTAAGCCTCTTAATTTTCTTCTTGAAATGCAAAAATGAATTCATCCAAAAATAAATAAATAAATAAATCTTGTTTATAATGGTGACCAGTTAATTAAGATGGAGCCGGTGGAAGATGCATGGATTAAAAACATCTTGTAAAAAAGGAATTAAAGGCCAGAAAAAGCAGAATCATCGACGGTGCCATCTATTTAAGTTGGTAAAGTTGCTGGGTGTCGATTAAATTTGATGCGAGTGGGAAGGATATGTGAGATGTAGTTAAATTTATTTATGACCTGAAAGCTACCGGACGGGGAAGGATGTCCTACCTTATCCAATGAGAGGGGAGATACAATCAACTATTCAACTTTAGCAAAGGCGGAGAAAATGGGGGAAATCATTGAATCGGCGTGGCTGGATTCCCGGCTTGTTTGAAGATTCAATCATACCGACCAAGCAATTAAGCCACCTCCTCCCCTGCAGCCGCAACGTGCTGTATCTTAGATCTAGCACGCAGTGCTTGTGCAATTATTTAAAAAAAAAAAAATATTTGTCTTTCCAATTGACCGAATACGATAGATCGAGCTGCTGTTAGTTTTTCAAATTGGAGGACTCGCCCATGCCATATGCGGGGCTTCCCATTTTTATTTTTGCGCCGTGCATGCAGCACGTGATGTTCCCCCAAGTGGCAGTTGAAGAAATATTGACCTTTAGATTTGAATGACGGGCCTCTGCTGGAGATATGCATGCACCTCTTCCACTTACTCAACACAACTATCGTGTCCACCTGTAGACAAGAATATTTATTTGTTCGACCATCCCAGATTAGGTGATGATGAAGGGTGCACCCATGAGCTAGCTGACTTAATTTGGGCTGGTTTGCCCAATATTGGACACCATTAGAGTGGTTCTGGTGTGCGAGTAATAGATGCGCGCGCACCGTAAACTAGTGCACCCGAGCTTGAATTATTGCACGGACCTGTGGCAAATCTTGGAGCATATGCACGGTGGATGACGTGCAATCGGGAATTGGTGGAATACAAGGGTAACGTGGCGTATTATCCACCGTGGGATTTGGAGTGGTCCATGGGACATGGTCCAAGTAATAATTTGACCACCCTGAAGGGATAAGCGGACGGACTTCTCTCACGTCCTGTTAAATCCCGGTTTGAAGGAGCGGCGAACGATCCGAACCAACTCCCCTCAATCTCTCTTCTTCATGGATGCGGCCGGCGGCCAGATGAGCAACCAGATCCGATTTCACCGCTGACTCTGTTGAGATGCACGCCACCTGGATCTATGCGTGCATTCGAGGCAGCCCCATCTACGCCATTGAGAAGACCCTCCAAGCTCTCGCTAAACCTTTGGACCTGGAAGTGCGTGGACGGCTTTGTGCTATAATATTTTCTACCATAAACTAGCGAAAAATCTTCTTTTCCATTTTAAATTTAAAAGCAACTCCCCCATTCAATTTTAGATAAAAGCTGCTCCCATTAGAAACAAAAGTTAAAAAGTCCTATAAAACAATAATAATAAGTAGTCCTATTTTCTAACAATAATAATAATAATTTTAAAGCAAGAAATTTACTTGCATAGTTACTTCCCATAAAAGTCCTAATACTAATTACTTCCCATAAAAAGTCCTAATACTAATTATCAAGATCTTTTAAAGCTTTTGGATCCCTAAGATTTTACCAACCAGTTGGAACATTTAGAATATTAGAATAGTACAAAAGTTGTATCATTTCTGAAAGATACTCATTCAATGTTTGAACTCCTACGGACTACCAGAGCATGAGGGCAAAAAAAAAAGAAGAAGAAGAAAAAGAATTACGACTCCTTGCTTCTTCTAATTTTCCATCTCTACACCTTGTCCTTTTTAGGTAAGGTTCTTGATATAAAAAGTCGTTCATGCAGTGCAGTCCGAATATTTTTGTTTAAGCATTGTATTTTTGTCATTCACGAAATAACTATATTATCTTTTGACGTTAATACGATGTTTATATATATTCCGAATTTCTATGTCATCCATATCTGAGCCACCACTACAAGAAATCATAGAATCATGGCATTATTGTAATCATATTTAAAAAAATAATGAAAAATGATACTTTGTCTTATATTTATAATAAATTTGTAGCACATCTTTATCTTAGAATTTGTAATATTATTTAATAACATTTTAAGAAAAAAACTAGAAAATGATGCTTCACCCTATATTCCTGATGAATTGTTAGGTATTGCTTATAGTGGATCTTTATCACACATTCCATGATATTATTTAGCGATATTTTAATAAATACTATAAATAATATTTTTATTATGATTAATTGCTAGGTATTAGTTTGTAAGTCACCTATATTTTTTTTATTAATGGGTTAGAAATACTCTTAATTTGAAGATATGATTAGCTAACACAAAACAAAAATTTCAATTAAAAGTATACATTTGGATTCCAGGTACTATGCGAGGTTGATTTGGCTAAGAGTCTCGTCTATTAATCGAACAAATTTTATATTAAATATATATTAAAAGCTATAAAATATTTAAATAATATATAATATAAAAGATTAAAAATTTGTATATTAGATATCATTGTTACTCCTTAATTATAGTAAAAATAAATTATCTCCATTTTAAAGAAACTGTAAGGAAATTTATATATAAATGTAGAAATATATTGATGTTATTGATATTTTTAAATTATTTAAACAAATTATTTTGAATAATTTATTTTTATCAAAAATATAATTATTAAATATAAATATCATAATATATTTCAAATGAGTATGTTTCTTGGTATGAATAATTTTTAATAATTTTAATGGGCTAATACGATAAAGTATATTATTGTCAGTACGGTTGAGCAATTCGTTGCCAACTACTGGGTCACTAATTCAATCCCTTGTACAAGTTACTGTTTCAATCACATGTTCATGTACAACCAAAAAAAAAATCATTTGTACAAGTCATATATAAATTATAAAGTAGTCAGCGATTCCATGATTTCTTGTATATTGTGCTCTCGTGCAGTATTGTAAACCATGAAAGACCCACTACAGCAATTATGAATAGATCAGTTAATCGTGGAATTGATGATATTTGTTGGCAGCACGTACTCGCAAGGATTAAAATAACACACTAAGTTCCTCAGTGATCATACCATCTCATGGTCATAGATTTGAATGTACATTTATGATTGAATTAAAGAATAGTTTACAAATAGGTGTATAATCTAACAAGCAACCATACAGCTCTATATATTAAAATATAAGCATATAAATATCTATATTATGTTATGAAGTTAAAGAGATATATTCCATATTTAACTGTCTGTCAAGTTTTTTTAATCGGAATATCGTTAATTTCTCTACAAATATCTAAAAGAATATGACATCTTTCATCCACATCCCCAAATTATTTTTAAATATATAAAATAATGTTTCCTAATCCACATGTTTTATCTTTTTAATCCCTTGATTTTTTTATTCATATATTTTTAACATGCGTTACACATCCGTTAAAGATCTATATCTAAATAGGTTCTAGTTGTATTTTCATACAAAAAATGATCGATTATTTTATGATATCAAACATTAGATCACATTCTAGCTGCATTGATTTCAAAGTACTTCAATCTTTTATTCTTTCTGTTTACACAAATCTCAAAGTAAGTATTGCACGATCAATAGTTGATATCACGAAAGAAAAGAAATTATTCTTTCATACGAAAGATACCATCAGAACTCTATCTAAAGATATCATACATCAAATGGGACTTGTTTCATAGCAATATAATTGCATCTGAATTAAGTTAATTTTTATTAAAATTTTTCATATTTTTAGCAAGTTTACATGATTTTTTCACAAATCGAACTGCATTATGCCAGTATTTGTATCTGGTCTTCTGTTTATTGAGGCCGTATCCTTCTTAACTGTAGCTAGGTCCACCTTTGTCTCTTTCATAATATATTCAAAGAGAGATATAACAGAAAGATCATCAATTCAGAGTGGAAGGTGGTATCATAAATTCAAAATCGAACAGCTATACACCTAAACCCTAAACCCTATACAAATGCATGGGATATTTTTATTAAAAAATATAGCATCCTTAAAATATTATTTTTATTAATTATATAATTATTTAAAAGAATATATTTTATGAATATATAATATTTATTTATTATTGAATATTTTTATTATTTTAGTAAAATATGTTTTTAATAATATATTCATATATTATTGAATATTATTATTTAAAATTATTATAATAAAAAATTATTATTTATAAATAATGGTAGAGCCTATGCATTTCTTACCAATTGAATATTGGACTGCAGCCAACCCACCTGCTATATGACCCTGTGCGTCTCATAATTAATTATGGTCCCTAACTTCTACAAACAAAAATAAAACCTCATGAATGTCTTGTGACTAGGGTGAGCAAAAATTGAATCTGAACCAATCAAATCGATGAAACCAAATCAAACCATAGGTTTAGTTTGATTTAAAATTTTATTCAGTTTGATTTGATTGATTTTTGACATATAAAAATAAGTTTGGATTGGTCCAGATTTATCAGTAATAAAATCATTCTCAAATCGAATCGGATCGACTTTAATAAAATAATATCATTTTATTAGGATATTATTTATGTTAAAGTATTAATATATTAAAAATAATTTAATTATGGTGTTGTTTATCAATTTGGTTTTGTGTTGATTAGTCTTAAATCCTAAGTGACTTACTGGATTGTTTATTCTTTTATAATGTATTGGAGATCTTTATCTTAATCCTTAATGATAGTATTTATTTGAGAATTTTATTTTGTTTAGTAATAATATCTTATGTCAATTTAAATTATTTTACTTGATAAATTTTTTTGATGGTACTCGCATATGAAAAAAAATAAATCTTCATGAATCACAAAAAATAATAATAATAATAATAATATAAATCGATAAATCAAACCAAATCAGACCATTTAAATCATATTGGATTGGTTTGATTTCAATCTTTTATTGGTCCAATTTGGTTTCTAAAAATGTGAAACTATTTAGAACTGATTCGGCTTAGGTTTGAGCATGAAACCGATCCAAACTGGACCATGCTCACTCTTACTTATGACATGCCTTCTTTTTTATGTAAAATACCCTCCATATCATTATTCAATTAAATACCATAGATGAGGTATTAAGTAATATATAAAGCCATATACTCCTATTAAGGGGATGTTTGGTTTGGGAGAGTCGGGACCTGGAGTCAGAATGGGAATGAGTGACTTCCATTCCAATCATTTGGTTAGGAGAAGTTTCATTTCGATTCCTATTCCAAGATAAAATGAGAATAGTCCAATCTATCTAAAATTTAATCTCTACTCTCTCTTTTAAGGATTCAAATTTTCATTCCGATCACGAACTAAATACTTCAGAGAGATTTGGCGATTCTAATTTCAATTTCAATCCATTCTAATTTTTATTTCGATTCTGATTTCATCACGAACCAAATACCCCGAAATGCCTTCTCTTTTGTTATACACTATCAAAATACTCTTTATTTCATTATTGAATTAAATACCATTTGTAAGGTATTAAATAATATGTAGTGAAATAATATACAAATATGTGGTGCCTACGAACAAAAATAAAATCTTATGAATGCTCCCATATTTTCTGCTACACTATAATAGTACCATCCATTTTACCGTCAAATTAAATACTATTGATGATATATTAAATATTATTTATAATATTATATATGTTGGGTGGATGTCTGGCCTGGACACCACCTTCCAAGACCTTTCCAGTACCACGCGATGCAGCAGGAAGAAAGAAGAAACAAAACAAAGGAAAAAACAATCAAAATACGTGGATCAGCCATAAAAGGGCTCGCCTCCACGGGGCATGCAAACTTCACTATGAAAAAAAATTTTACAAGAGGAGATCTCACACTCAACCCTTGTACACCCAATTCTCTCTCACTAGAAGTTTCCCTCACAAAAGCTCTCTCTCTCTTGGAAGACCCCTGAACCCCTGAAGTACCTGACGACCGCTGTCCAGAAGCCTCCTGCTCCTTCTCTCTCAGCGCTCTGCCTCTCTCTTCTTCTCTCAGGTTCTTACGGCCTCCGTACGGCGACAAAAAAA
>KE506240.1:77167-93618 GCA_000441515.1 Elaeis oleifera
TTTTATTTTCCTTTTTCTTCCTTTTTTCTTTTTCTTTTCCTTTCCTTTTCTCCTGTTTCGTTTTTTGTATTTTTCCACAACTTTCTGATTTCTTTTCCTCCTCTTTCCATATAGTTCTTCTTCTTTAGATCACAAGTATTCACATCATCAGCAAAATATACAGACCCAGTTGTATACAGATCTCTCAATTTACAGTGTAGACAGCCAAGGAACACATGATGAGATCCTTTCTCCAACACCCATACATGCTTAGAAGAGCTATAGAGGGATCTCCAACTCAACGAAAGTATGCTGCTAGAAGCCATGCCTAAGAAATCCCACGGAATATGTATCAGCAGTCAAAATTCGAACAAAGGTAGGATACATGTGCAAATAGGTAGTGGAAATAAAAATATCTCCTATTAGAGCTTGGTTAGCCACCCAATCTGCAGCTTGATTTCTTTCTCTAAAAACATGGGACAAAGAAATTCATGAAGAGAGTCCAACCAATATCGAATATCCTTCATCCAAGGGAAAAGGTTGTTGGTTTTCCGATATATAGTGGATCCAATTTAAGACTACCATCGAATCACCTCAAATCCATACCTTCCTCGCCTCCTATTGGGTGACTAGATATCTAAGACCCAGCCACACACCAATCATCTCAATAAAAGGGACCGTTGACTGATAGAGCCATTTGCCACCAGCAGCCAATAAGAGTCCATCATGATCCCTAATAACATAACTTACAGCCGCATTGTTAGTTCTCACTGCACCAACAAAATTTATCATTAGTATCCTTAGGGTAGGGGGTCTCCAAGAAATTAAATTAGAAAGTTGGGAATGCTGATTTCTCAGCACAGAAAGACCCCAGTTCCTTGGTGGGAATTTTGTAACAATAGGCACTGATGGAGAGGGTGAATAAAGTTCAAAGGAATAACAACTACATCGACGAAGAAGATCTATTGGTTGGGAACATTTAGCTTGAAACAATCTTTCATTCCTTTTCTGCCAAATAAGGAAAATCATATAAGCCAGCATAGCCCTTTCTTTCTCCCCTGTAACAGGACCTGAAAGAAAAGTTAGTACCATTATCAATGAAGATGGGATTGGATATCTATAATTTTGATTTAACAAGATCCAACATTGTTTAGCAAAGACACAATCAACAAACACATGTCGACAGTTTTCTATATTACCTGGGCAAAGATCACACTCCACAGAATAAGACTGAATGATACTTCGGTAAAGCAAAAGCTTTTTTGTCGGTAATCATTACCACACCAATTTTCAAATAAAAAATTATTGGACTAAATCGATCGATCTTCATAAATCGATCGATCTCTGGCACACACCGACTGACGCCCGCTCTGACCCACCAAACGAACAGACAATTCTGGAAGCAATTACCGACTATATGTCGGCTGAGCAGGCCGACGCTACTCTCGACCGACCAACTGAACATCCCTCATCGAATCAAAATCGATAGACGGCCGATGTTCGGACTCTATAGACAATAAACTACTTCGACCGTTGGTATTTTAGAGTTACTAACTGACAACCGACTCCCGACGCACAGTCGGCCGACTCATTCAAATATATCATAACCGTCACGGACGGTTACTTCATTGATACCGCGGCGTAATCCATAGGGATTAATAATCCACTACGAGATTACCACCCTGTGATTCTACGCCGCTAAATGCGGGACCATATCCGACAATTACGATGATCTACTCTATAAAAAGGGGGTAAGACAATAAGTTTCGATAAGCTAATTTTATACGCTGAGCTCTGTCTCCATTCTCATACTACTGTTGCCCAGTCTCTCCCTCTAACTTAGGCATCAGAGGGTCCCCATCGGAGACAACTCCGATCAGTGCGGACTTCATTTTGCGAGTGCTCGTTCCCGACGAACAGACGATGAGGGGATTGACAACAACAGATTGGCACGTCAGGAAGGAGGAAGACAGCAGCAAGAAAAAACTCGCAATGATGAGAACCAGAGCTCAACGATCAACGACGATCGACTCGACGAGACACTCTTCTCGTCAAGAAGAGGCCCCTCCCCTGCCTTCGGTAGCAGAGCCCAGTTCTCCACGCCCCGTGGTTACCACAGACGCTCAGATTGCTGCGATCGTGCAACAAACGAACGTCCTCAAGGAGGCAGTCAAAAGCCTCCAACAATAGCAAACCCAGCCACCACAACTGCCAGTGGAGCAACCGGTGGCGCATTCAGCTCCTTCCAAGTATAGCCGCCGTCATCCGCGATGATCTCCATCTTCTCCACCAGAGCGACGATCTCGGTTCTCTCAACGAGATGAGCAGCGGTACTCATGGCACTCTCGATGTGCCACCCATCATTCACGGTGCCCCTCTCCTTCCCAGTTAGATTGAGCAAGGAAGGGAAGCGACCGTGAACACCGTCTGCCTCTAATTCATCAGGAAGATCAACCCCCGGAGTCTTCCACCACCGGCGGTTTGAAGATTATGAATGTAAGTTTGAAGAAATCGGCCGCCGACTCGCCCAGCTCCAGACAGACGATTAGAAATCATCAAACGACTTTGATTTTCATACTGCCCAGCCTCTCTCCCGACTTATTTTGAACGAACCGATCCCGACTCGGTTCAAGATGCCGCATGGGGAGCCCTATGACGGTTCCACCGACCCAATCGATCACCACGAGAGCTACAAGACTCTCATGACAATCCAGGGAGCAACCGATGCCCTTCTGTGCATCGGCTTCTCGGTTACACTTCGAAAATTGCTCGGACCTGGTACTCTGAGCTTCGATCGAAAAGTATCCACTCCTTCGAGCAGTTGAAACATTCCTTCATGGCCCATTTCAGCACCAGTCGGAGGCTGCCATGAACCTCGGATAGTTCTTTTCGATCAAACAAGGAGAGACCGAAACACTCTGAGATTTCATGGCCGATTCAATGCGGCCACGCTTGAGGTCAGGGACCTCAACGAAGACATGACCATATCGATCATGAAAAGAGGTCTGAGGGGGTCCCGATTCACGTACAAATATATCGCGAGAACGAAGGAGCTTCTGACCGACGCCAAACAGAAAACAAATATCAAAAGAAAAAGTAGAAGAAGAGTGGGACTCCGATCGAAACAAGTAGGCCCCCATCTAATAAGCAAGCTTCACCCCGACGATGAAGTCCGAGGCCGACACATAACAGGTATAATTTCTATACCCCTCTCTCTGCTTCTCGTGCACAGATCCTCATGGAGATCGAAAGGATGGAATATCTACGACACCCTCCGTCGATGAAAGTGAGAAACCATGACCGAAGGAAGTATTGTCGGTTTCACCAAGACCACGGCCACGACACCGAACAATGCATCCAACTCAAGGATGAAATAGAAGCTCTGATACGACGTGGCTACCTCAAGAAATATAGGAGGGAGCCACCGACTCAACCCCTCCCGATCGATGACCCCAAATGACTGAGGAAGCTGTGAATAACCAATCGACCGTGGAAGTCATCAACATGATTACCAGATGGCTGGATCGGGGGACAACTTTTGACGAGGAGTCAACGAAGCGACCAAGACTCCATGATGTAATAACCTTCTCGGAGGAAGAAGCTCAGAGAATTCAAACTCCCCATGATGACGCTGTTGTTGTTTTAGCAATAATAGCAAATTTTGATGTAAAAGGATACTTATTGATAATGGAAGCTCAACCGACGTTCTGTTATACTCGACCTTCTTCCGAATGAAATTGTCAATTGACCGACTCAAAAAATTTCGACACCGTTAGTCGGCTTCACTGGAGATGCGGTCACAGTGAAAGGAGAAATCACCCTCCCTTAACAGCTGGGATTGAACCACAACAAAGCATCGTCTTCATAATCTTTACGATCGTCCAAGTACCCCTCGATCTACAACGCCATACTCGGAAGATCCGGACTAAATGCCCTGAGAGCGATAGTCTCGACATACCACCTGTTGGTCCGATTTCTGACCAAAATAACATCAGAGAAATGCATGGAGATCAACAACTCGTCCGATGCTGTTTCACGATCTCTGCCCAGAACAATAAACCTGAGGACTCCCTACCGGTCGATAAATTAGACCAAAGGAGAACCAGAAAAGGGGTGAGCCAGCCAAACAATTGACTTCCATCCCGATAATAGAAAATCTCGAGCAAACGATCTGAATTGGATCACAATTGTCCGATTCGGAGTGACAACAACTAATCAAATTGCTCAAAGCCAATGCTGACATCTTTGCTTGGTCGGCCATGGACATGCCCAGCATTCCTTCGAATAATGACTCATCGGCTCAACATCAGTCCAAACGTCAAGCTAGTGAGATAGAAAAAGCAATTCTTACCTCGAAAAGACAGAAAGCCATCAACGAGAAAGTCGACAAACTACTCGCAGCGGGCTTCATCAGAGAAGCCACATATCCAAACTGGCTCGCCAACATAGTCATGGTAAAAAAGACCAATGAAAAATGAAGGATCTGCATCGACTACACTGACCTGAATGGAGCCTGTCCGAAAGACAACTTTCCACTACCAAAGATCGACTAGCTGGTAGATGCGACATTGGGTCATCGACTACTGAGCTTCATAGATGCCTTTGTTGGATACAATCAAATCCATATGGCACCAAAAGATGAGGAATACACGGCTTTCATGACCAACAAGGGCTTATACTGCTACAAAGTAATGCCTTCGGTCTGAAAAATATCGGAGCCACCTATCAACGACTGGCCAACAAAATCTTCAAAGCACAGATCAGATGAAATATGAAAGTGTATGTGGATGACATACTGGTGAAAACACTCAGACTTCGAACCATATTCGAGATTTGGAAGAAACTTTCAACACGCTCCGACGACACCAAATGAGGTTAAATCCGACCAAATATGCGTTCGGAGTGACCTTGGGGAATTTTTGGATTCCTTGTTTCGCAATGAAGAATCGAAGTCAATCCTGAGAAAATAAAAGCTATCATCGATATGAAGCATCCAAACACGAAGAAAGAGGTACAATAATTGAATGGCAGAATCACCGCACTCAGCCGATTTATCTTTAGGTCGGCTGAGAGGTGTCTACCATTCTTCAAGATTTTAAGGCAAATGAAAGACTTCTCCTGATCAGATGAATGCCGACAAGCCTTCGAAGACCTGAAGAAGTACCTGGCTTCTCCATCTTTACTCATAAAATCAAAGATCGGAGAAATACTATATCTCTACTTGACGACATCGACCGAGGCGGTTAGCTCGGTACTCGTTCGAAAAGATAAAAATTGAATTCACCGATCCGTCTATTACACCAGTAAAGTACTCCACAATGTCAAAATCTGATATTCAAGAGCGGAGAAAATGATCTACGCTTTGATCATATCGGCGCAATGGCTTCGCTCTTACTTCCAGGCACACTCCATTATGGTCCTTACCGATTAACCATTAAAAGTGATCTTGCACCATCCTGATACATCGGGACGAATGGCGAAGTGGGTGGTGAAGCTAGGCGAATTCAACATACAATACTGACCACGTCCATCCATGAAGGCACAAGTTCTAACCGACTTTATCACAGAATGCACAATAGCCGACAACAAGTCAGAAGATGCAACTACGAAAGAGGCTGCAACCCCCGAGCCCGACCTAATGTCGATCTGGGTGCTGCATATTGATGGGGCATCGAATGCTTAAGGCAGTGGAGCTGGCCTCATTCTCACCAACTCAGAAGGGGTAGTCACCGAGTATGCCCTTCGGTTCGACTTCAAAGCTTCAAATAACAAAGCCAAATATGAAGCTCTCTTAGCCGGTTTGAAATGGCTAAGGAGCTCGAGATTGACAGTCTGAAAGTCTTCACCGACTCTCAACTGATCGTGGGATAAGTCAAAAGCAAATTTGAAGCTCGGGACTCGATCATGGCAATATACCTTCAAAAGATGAAAGACCTCGTAATGAATTTAAGATACTTCGAGATCTTCCACATACCAGAACTGAGAATGCTCGAGCCAA
The DNA here is from genome assembly GCA_000441515.1 of Elaeis oleifera. Lineage (NCBI taxonomy): Eukaryota > Viridiplantae > Streptophyta > Magnoliopsida > Arecales > Arecaceae > Elaeis > Elaeis oleifera. Next base: position 83,145 of record KE506240.1, read on the forward strand.
CATACTTTCAGACTGGCAACGACTGCTTACAGTTCGCTGGGCCGAACAATCATGGAGTATCTTGAGTAATCGAGCATCGACAAAATAAAAAGTATTGCAGCTAACAGCCGAACCTAGTTGGATGGATCCGATCATCTGGTATCTGTCCGACGGAGTCCTCCCTGAAGATCCTATGGAAGCAAAATGAACCCGATGGGCAGCTTCCCAGTATGTGATGATGGATGGTCGTCTCTACAAAAAATCATTCTCCTTCCTTACTGAAGTGCCTAGGACTGATCGATGCTGATTATGCACTTAGAAAAGTACATGAAGAAATTTGTGGAAGCCACTTGGGGGCAAGTCCCTAGCCTATAAGATTTTGTGACAAGGTTACTATTGGCCCACCATGAAAAAGGAGGCGGCTGATTTGGTCTGAAAGTGCAAACCATGCCAGAAGTATGCCAACATACAGCATCAACCCACCAGTCGGCTAACGTCTATTGTCGCATCTTGGCCTTTCGTTCAGTAGAGAATAGACATACTCGGTCTTTTTCCCCCGATATCTGGCCAAAAAAATTCATAGTGGTCGCAATCGACTATTTCACTAAATGGGTAGAAGCCGAACCCCTAGCCCAAATAACCGAACGCAAAATGGAAGACTTCGTCCAGAAATCCATCATCTACAGATTCGGATTGCCGCATACCATCATTACTGACAATGGACGATAATTCGATAATCAGGACTTCAGAAAATTCTATACGAAGTTTCATATTATATATAAACTTACATCAGTCGAGCACCGCAATCAAACGGAGAGATTGAGGTGACCAACCGAACAATCTTGCACGGGTTAAAAATCCGACTGAATGTGGCTAAAGGTCTTTGGATCGAAGAGCTATATCCAGTCTTATGGACGTATCGGACAACTCTTCGTATATCGACTGGAGAGTCTCCTTTCAACTTGGCCTATGAGACAGAAGCAATGATCCCACTCGAGATCGGATTACCATCGACAAGAGTTGAACAATACAATGAATCGAACAACTCCGAGTGTCGGAGAGCCGACTTAGATCTCTTACCAGAACTCTGACACGAAGTTTAACTTGCATGGCCACGTACCGACAGAAGATAGCTCGATACTATAATACCAAAGTCAAGCCGAAAGTTTTCCTTTCCAAGAGACTTAGTTCTAAGAAAAGCAAAAATTTCAAAACCTCTAGATCAAGGAAAGCTATCTCCGAACTGGGAAGGACCCTACAGGATATCAAAGACAAACAGATCGGGTGCCTATCGGCTCGAAACCTTGGAAGGTTCGGCTATTCCCCGAACATGGAACGTCGACAATCTAAAATTATACTATCAGTAACCCTTGTACGCACTTGAAAATACAGCTCTGTGCCAGAATCATAAACCAGACTTCTAATGAAATGTCGGTCCTCGTTGTGGAGGCCGGATCATCGATGTCACGGCTTGGGGCCTGACTTTTCAAGAAGCCAGAAACCTTCAGCCTGACCATTGACTGCATCCCGACTCCGCTGCAGAATCGATCTATCTACTTCAATGGGAGGCTAGCACCGGCCACACAGATTTTTTTCACAAAAGCCGCACCGCCCCCATAGTCAGCTTTTCGTTCAAATGGCTGGCTAATTTACCGACTTGGTATCAACTAAGGAAGGAAAATACCTAAATGACCAAGATCGGATTGAAATTATACCGACATGGCCACGGCTAGTTGAGAGATATTCGGCTTGCCATCGTTTATCAGATAATACGACGTATAAATCCGATCAAGATCTGGATAATGGATATACGACTTACTATCATTATCCTAACTAAATACGTTGGAACTACATGACTAGCATACCTTACAATCTACGGAATGGTCGAATCTACGACCTATATTCGGAGATTATTCCACGGACGGACATCACAGACATTTCAGCAAACAAAATTCTATCTTGAAGGAAATATTTCATTCATTATCAAAAAAAAGTACAAAATCGGACCAAAGTCCAACTACAAGTATCAGGGTACAAAAAAAAAGATATACCGACTAAGCTTCGTCATCGTTCCTTTGTTCGGGAGTAGCATCGCCAACTTGAATGATTTCGGGCCCGGTCGGTGCTTCACCCTATGTCGGAGCGGCTTCTTCTTCATCAGCACCATCTTCTAATCTCAGAGGGACGATGCTGCCTAGGTCGAGGTTCGGGGATAACTTTTCGACCGTATAACTATACCCAACACGATACGAAGCGAAGCCATCTTCGAGGATCTCTTCCTTGAACTCTTTCGAGCTTCGAAAATCCTCGACTGCCCGACCCAGTGCTTCTTTGCCGACTCTGCTTCCACCTTTGCCAAATCAGCATCGGCTCAAGCAGACGATAATTCTTCTTTGATCAGTGTCAACCTTTCCAGGCTGGCCCGATGATGCCCACATTCGGCTTCGAGTTCTTCAATGCACCCATCTCGCTCTCGTCGAAGCCGGTGGAGAGAATACCTCTTGCTCTTGACCAGCGCATCAAGAGCTGAAATAGTCTCGTGAGCTGATTTAAGTTCGACCCCCGAGGATGCCAAGTCGTCGGTAAGTCGGAAAATCTCCTCCTGAAGTTTAGCTTCCCGCTTCACCAGCGACTTGAGTTGTTCAAGCGCGGCCACCTTTTCGACGCCAGCGGCCGTCACCTTATTCTTCCACGCACTCCGAATGTCGGCGAATTTTGTGTAGCCGGCCTCCAGATCGGACATATCGTGGATCAACTGCAAACAAAGGATAAGTCGGTAAAAAAAAAAGAAAAGAAGAGAGAAAAGAAAGAAGGGTTTTACCGAAGAAACTTACCCCGATGATTGTCGGGTAAAAGGATGAGAACATCTTGACTACCGACCATTTCCTTCGATGCTCTCGATCAATCAAAAGAAGGGTCGCCTGGCACAGTCGCTTGGCCAATACAGAATTGACCAAAGCTGATTCACCCTCGGGCACTTGGAGGTCGAAGTGCACCGCGTGGCCCTCTGAGGTGGCTTCATCCATCGATGCCACTAGAGCTTTCCCCTGATCTCTTATCGACGATCCCATATTTGAGAGCAAGGGGAAGCTCGAGCTCGACTGCACCCTGGCTGAAGGAGCGATCGATGTAGCCACAGATTGCTTAGGTTCTCCTACCTTGAGCCGAACCTCCTCGGATGACGGGACCACCGATGTTGCTTCAGTGGTCCCCCTTACCATCCTCTCCTCGGACGATGCAGCAGGAAGCACTGCCAGAGCCGACAGCACAAAGATAGGTTTGGAACCCGATACTGGTGGGACATCGGGTTTCACAATCGACGTCGAAACATCTGTCGGAGCTGGTGCCTGATGCCTCTTTGATGAACGTGAAGGCCCGACCTCAGATGCTGCCCTCTTCTTGGCAGCGTACTGATGAATGTCGGCATCCGACACACGTACTCTTTGTTGTATAGCTGCAATTACAATGGAGGTTAGTACAAGTTAGCAAGCAAAAAAAAATTAAGAATAACCGACCAATTGTACTGTACTATACCTAGATGAGGAATCGAACTAAGGTCGGCGTCATAAAGAGCCTGTTCGGTCACAAGCTCTTTCTGCTTCGGGACTGACATATTTCTCAGCCGATGAAAGTCCTCCTGGTCATCAACCTCCACTCAGCTGTTGTCATTAGGACCAGTTCTGGGGTTGCCCCAATGAGAAGAAAAACCTCAGGGAAGAGAAGAAGAGGTGAAGAAAAATTGGTTCTTCCATCCATGAATAGACGATGGAAGACTGGTGATGAATGAAAGACCTTTTCGGAGGTTGAAGAACCACCACCCTCGGGCCTTCGGGTGAGGTTGGAGGATAAAGAAACTTGAAAAGAGAAGAGCAAGGGATGGTCGGCAACATCCGACATAATAAGGCAAAGCTGATTATCAGTCGGATCGAATTCGGTGCCAGCTGAGCTGGACAGAGTCTATAGTAATCCAAGATATTTCGAACAAATTTTAGAATCGAAAATCGAAATCCGCCCGAAGATCTTCGACGAGAAGGCCACCTGACCTGATGGTGGGTTATTCACTCGACCATCGGCCTCGGGGGTGGAAAGTTGAAACTGCTTCGGGATGCAAAATTGCTCCTGAAGCCATTCAATGTTCGATTCTGAAAGTGAAGAAGCCTCCACGTCCAGACTCGATTGGGACTCATCAATCAGATTCTCCGACCGATCTTCCTGAGAAGGAGAAACCTTAGCCATGAAAATGACTCTAAAGAAGACAAGAACTTCAAGGAAAAAGACTCGAAAGAAAGTTAACCTGAGCTGGAGCAACAACCCTGGGTGTAGGGACAACAATCCGACAGAGTCTCAGTACCAAAATAGGAAAAAGTGAAGATTTGGCTGAGAGCAACCCTATATATAGAATCTATCAATGGTCGAGATGAAAGCGATCGAATCAAAAATCTATCGGATGACGATACATGGCAACATCTGGGCCGACCATGGATCGAACGATTCAACGTACCTACCTCAAATTGAACCATGTCATCCCTATCCGCATGAACATCTCCGACCCAATGGCACCCCGACACATGGCGACAATCTACATGCCAAAATTAAATCCCATGACGTCGGTTCACATTCTCGATACGACGCTTGATACCAGATCCTCCTATCGATATGATGGCTCGAAAGTGACAAAATGACTATTCGATCGTACTCTAACGAAAATGGTGTCAGAGCCAAGATTCGACATGACAGACAACAACTCCTTTCATCCAAGACGATTAACTACGTGACGACGCACGCGATGATTCACCATTGGACTCGAGAGTGGGGAGGCAACTATTAGAGTAAATCGACCGACCTCCATAAATCGATCGATCTCTGGCACACACCGACCGACGTCCGACTTTGACCCACCAAACGAACAGACAATCCTGAAAGCAATTACCGACTATATGTTGGCTAAGCAGATCGACGCTGCTCTCCACCGACCAACCGAACACCCCTCACTGAATCAAGATCGATAGGTGATCGATGTTCGAACTCTACAGACAATAAGCTACTTTGGCCGTCGATATTTCAGAGTTACTAACCGACAACCGACTCCCGAAGTACAATCGGCCGACTCATTCAAATATATCATAACCATCACGGACGGTTACTCCACTGATACCATGGCGTAATTCATGGAGATTAATAACCTACTACGAGATTACCGTCTTGTGATTCTATGCCGCTAAATGAGGGACTATATCCGACAGTTACGACGATCTACTCTATAAAAAGGGGGTAAGGCAACAAATTTCGATAAGCTAATTTTTATACGCTGAGCTCTGTCTTCATTCTCATACTACTGTTGCCCAATCTCTCCCTCTAACTTAGACATCGGAGAGTCTCCACCGGAGATAACTCTGGTCAGTGCGGACTTCATTTTGTAGGTGCTCGTTCCCGACGAACAGGCAACGAGGAGATCGACATCAATAAAAATCTTACCCTTGTGGGAACTGGGAGGTGCCAAACCCAAGAAAATTACCAGTGAAAGGCTGTACATAAGATGGATTTAGCACCCTCCCAACATCTTTAGAGGTGATAGTAAGAGACTTTGTAGGGGCCCATCCTATCTGATCAGCCCACTGTCCATGTGCAAAAGGTATGGATAGAATTAATGACACCAAATCTGTATTACAGAAAGTAGCTAGTAAAGGGACATTCCAAGTATTGTTAGACGACATCAAATCTGCAACAATGTATTGAGTTAAATCTTGATTAACATTAATATATATAGGTCAATGACTAATTAGCATATTTGAAAGCCAAGGATCATTCCAAACACTAACTGATCGACCATTACCAACTAACCAAATAAATTGATTTTGAATTTTGGATCCAACAGCAGAAATTTTATGCCAGCTAGGAGAACATTTGGAAGGTGGCCTATATTGGATCCAAGAGTGATGAAATCTGTATTTAGCAAATACCAGCTAAGCCCACAAAGAGTGAGGCTGAAGAATAAGTTTAGTAGCCAACTTTTCCAACAAAACTATTTGATGAGTACGAAGAGATTGAAGACCAAGGCCACTAATAATTTTAGGATGCAAATAGTCTCCCAAGAAATCAAATGCAGATGACATTGGTCACATTCATGTCCCCACAGGAAAAACGAATTCGCACTCAAACAGATCCAAAACTGAAACAGGAATTAAAGTGGAAGCCATCATATACAGAGGGATTGATTCAAGAACAGATTGTAATAAGATAACTCGACCAGCAAAAGAAAGAGTTCTTCATTTCCAAGATTGAATTTTAGAGAGAATTTTGTCAGATAAAAACTAAGATCTACAGGCCGAAGTTTAGCTCCAGAGATAGGAACTCCCAAATAATTCCAGATACCCCTTATTCGAGACATACCAAAAGTAGAAGTGATAATATGCTTAATATTAGAAGAAACCGATGGACTTATGATGATGAAGGATTTGCTCAAGTTGACCGACTGTCCCAAATAATGGCAGTAGAAATCCAAAAGAAGTTTTAGACATACAGCATCATGGATCGTAGCACGGCCAATAAGGAGGCAATCATCAGCATAGAATAAATGCGAGATATGTGGCCCACCACGACAAGGGATGTAAGGATGAAAAAGCTCCATTTGGACTGCAGAATATAAAATCATAGAGAAAATCTCAAAGCATAAAATAACAAAAGTGGAGACAATGGACAATCCTGACATAAACCACACCTCACAGTAAACCAGTCAGTAGGGGAACCATTAATAAGAAGAGCAAAATTGAGATTTAGAACACAAGCAGAGATCCACTTAATGAAGTGATCAGAAAAATTGAAAGCCTTTACAACACTAAATAGAAAATTTCATTGAATCCTATCATAAGCTTTCTCTATATCCACTTTAACCATCAAGCCCCCCTAGCAGGAGAAGCGTGAACCAACGAGTGTGTGACTTCTTGCGCCATAAGAATATTCTCCATAATACTTCTACCCCCAACAAAAGCACCTTGGGTCGGAGAAATAATTTCAATAATGAAGGGCTTAATTCTATTGAGTAAAACATGAGCCACAATCTTATAAGTAGTATTACAGAGACTAATTGGATGATAATCAGTAGGAACCTTTGGATGATTAGATTTTGGAGCCAGAGTAATAAGAATTTTTCCAGAAAGACATCAGAGTAGAGGTCTAAAAAAAAATTGAATAGCCTTGATGACATCATGCCCACAATATGCCAATAATCTTGAAAGAAAGAGACAGAAAATCCATCAGAACATGAAGCTTTATTAAGGTTTATAGAATGAACAGCTTGAGTAATCTCTTTGTCAGAGACCTAGGATATAAGAGCATTCTTTTGGATAGGAGACAAAATATTCGATATGTGTGGAAGCCAGGACTCATTAGCCAACTGATTATCATCCCAACGAGATCGAAAATGCTGAAACAAAGACTCCCGAATCAGATTTCCATCATACACCCAATGCCAAGAATCACTTTTAAGATCCAAGATGCGATTATGACATCTCCTAATAATGTTAGCTCTATAAAAAAATTTTGTATTCATATCACCCTCATGAAGCCATCTAACATGGGATTTCTGATGCCAATATAACTCTTGCATGGATAAGTTTTGATTGTACTCATGAATGAAAAATGATTAGATTGAGACAACAAACCAGTTTGAGATTCAAGCATTTGAAGTGATAGAATCCGATCATATAAAATTTCACCATTCCAAAACAAGTTACCCACTTTGTTCTTATTCCAACAATAGATCTTTTTTTAAATTTTGCATGAGAAAATTTAAGCATTCATCTGGAACCAATTGATTAGCCCCAACTCAAGAAGTATGAATCAATTGATGAAAATTAGAACAAAGCTTCCAAAATTATGATATCGAAAAGGCGAACGCGACCTGGGCATCGAGGATTGAATCAAAAGTAATAAAGGGCAATGGTCAAACGTAAATCGGGCCAAATGCTAAAGACGAGATTTAGAATACATTTGCAGCCAAACATAAGATGCAAAAGTCCGATAAAGATGTTCCCAAACTCTAGAAGAACCCAATTGATTATTGCACCAAGTAAATCTGGGACCCTCAAAATCTAGATCAATTAAGCCTAGATGTAGAGAGAAAAGTCTGAAACTCCCTAACATCCCTATTTCTATGAAAAGATTTACCTCCCAGCTTATCATGAGGAGACAAAATGCAATTAAAATCACCCAAAATGAGAGTAGGGAAGTGCAAATTCAAAACCTAAGAGACTACATTCCAAAGAAAGTGACGAGTGGGACCATAATTACTAGCATAAACAATATCAAGAATCCAAGATGTGAACCCAGGCTGGGTTATGACTCCAAAACAAACCTATGTATCCTTGTGAACAAAAGATGCAGATCCAATATTCTGTCGTCAGGCCACAATAATTTCTTCAGAAAGACCTTTCGAAGGAATCATGAAAACCTCCCAAAAATGGCCAAAACTACGCTGAATACGATGCATAGAGTCCAGACCAATATGAGTTTTCACAAAACACACAAATCCAGTTTATATATATGAATTAAAGATACCTAACAAAAAGGGCTTCATAGTACCTCTACAATTCCAAACAAGTACTTTCATGAGAAAGCAGAATGATGTTCCCCATGCTCCCTTAGCATAGGGCACTAGTCAAAGGATGATCAATAGTCTTGACATTGATATTCGATACATTACCTTCAGCTTTCAATTTATTGTAAGCGGATTCAGTATTTCATCATGTGAGAGACCAGACTTATCATCATGAACAGAATGCATAAGTAAAGCTTGATCAGTTGAAGTAGCAATCAATGAAGGCCCATCCAGCCGATTGAGATTGGCCAAAATTGGCCGCCAGACCTCCTTCTTGGCCGAGCCCTTCATGCATATAACCAAAGCCTTAGTATCATTATCCGACACTTTTACTTGAGGCTGTTCTTCTCTAATAATGACCTTTAATTCCGAAGATGAGTTAGAAGTAGAAGCTCTGATAATAGAAGGCATAGAAGGCACCTTGACTGATGACCTCTTTTTTTCTTTTATCCCTGTCGATCTCCTCCCCCAAAAGATCGGGCACCTATAACTCCATTGGGATAATATCAGAGTTAGGTAAACCCACTATTTCAGATAAGGAATCAAACCTGGAACCAGAAGTCGAGCCAACTGGGACTAGCTTCTCTTGACGCACTATAGCAGTCTTTTTGGAATGATCCAAGGATTTTGGATAAAACCATCAGAGGAGATGCAGCAGTTGTGTTACAAGTTGCTTTTCCTTGGGTTGGGACTTCGATTGGAACCCAAGCAGCCCTAATCCAAGGATCATAGACCAGATTTTTTGGGAAGCAAATGAGTCATTGCATCGGGTGCAGTTCCATAGCAAGGGTCCAATATATCCACATTCATAGCAGATATCTAGAAGATCTTCATAAACAAATTGTTGCCATGCAGTTTGATCATTTATAAGCAATTTTATACCAGGACAGACCAGACAACCCAGATCCATTTGGATACAAATCCTAGCAAAACCTAGCTAAGAAGAATTTGCTGTCCAAGGGTCATGAAATCTAGGTTTACAAGCCTTAGAGGCTATCTTCAATATCATATCTTTTCCTAGGCATCCAATGACAAGCCTGGTAGATGAAGCCAAACATTAACCTTTTGGATCCTATCCTTCGATGGTTAAATTTGGCCTCCAAACCTCTAGCGCCAGTAGTTGGCCAGCAAGAGTCCAAGGTCTCTTTTCAAAATTCTAGCCCGCACTTCCTCGGATGGTAAGAAAAAAGTACAAACTCTTAGAAGAAACTTACTTGGAAATCCCTTCAATTAACCAATGCTTCTTCATCTCACATTCCATTAACTCTATTGGAAAATCCTGCCCAAGAACTTACCAATCATGGCCGCTTGACATTTCTTTGGCATCCTCTGCAGTTCATCTTGAGAGAAAACCATCAAATCATTGAACCGTGCCTCCAACATAGAATATCATCTTTTGAAGGTCTAGGCATCTCCCATTGGAAGCGACGACACCTTTGTACTACCTGTGCCCATGATCGGTCTTGATCCATTCCGTGATTAAACAGAGAAGAGGACGCCGAATAAGATACAACAGCCTCCACCCTCTTCCCTTTCACAGTCGAAACATTCATGGGATGAGACCCACCAACCGATGAACCTTCCACCTTAGAATCCCTTGAGGACCCTATTGGCGATGATTGCCCTTTCGAAGAAGGGTTAGACTGAACCCTAACTTTCTTTCTTTCTTTCACACACAAGCCATCCATTGGAAAAGACCAACCAACCAAAAAAGCATCTACCGAAAGATTCCTCTGGGACCTTATTGGCGACGATCGCCTTTCCGAAAAAAGGTTGGATGAACCCTAGTTTCCCTTTCGCACTTTCGTTCTAGACACTCATAACGCTCCTCTTACAGCAAAATCCAAACTTTTTCTATATATTTTTTAATTTTCTATATATATATATATATATATATAT
>KE506240.1:93638-105830 GCA_000441515.1 Elaeis oleifera
ATATATATATATATATATATATATATATAATTATTTTATCCTAAAAACTATATAATCATACTAATATTTATTTATCCTAAATCAGATTAAAAATAATTTTTTTATCGTAAAAATTATGTAATTGTGCCAATATTTTATGAGAAAATTTTGCTATTCTGCAATACCCCAATTCCAAAATACCCTTATAAATATCCTTATATCAGGTTTATTTCTAAAATTCATTTATTTTTGTATCTACAGGTTGTTTTCTACTTTGTTGGATTAAGAAAAACCAAACAGCAGATTCGTTGATGGAAATCCTTGAGTCCCACTACAAAAGAAATCCATTTAGCTTTCTAAACAAGAAAGATGATGGTGAGATATTATCGCTACTAATTCCAGTATATTTCCCATCCCGTTATGTTCCCGTATGTTTTTAATCTTGTTGGACTGTTCGTGGTCCAATTACGGTTAGTTTAAGAAATGCCGTTATAGTTCATAAAACGGATAATTTACTTACCCAAGTAATTGGGTGGATAAAGCTGTAAACAGATTCCATCTCGAAGTATGATGCATGTTAGCCACCACAAAATGAACACCCAAAAGGGCGGGGAGATCGTAACTGTATTAGAGACTTCGCAATAGCTGAAGACTTCAATACTCAAACATTTACTTTACTTTGGATTCTAAAGATGGGGAAGGTTCTTGATGCTATTGCACAGTAAATTAAATGGGGAAGGTTTCTTAAATAGTACCACTTCATTCAATACTCAAACATTTAAGAATCCAAAGAATTTGATGGTACCACTTGATGCTAATTGGCCTCTAGAAATATATGATTCTACAGTTTGACATATTTTCATTCTTTAGGTTTTCAAATGCTCTGTAGATGTTTCTTGAGAATGTTCTCAGAAAATCTTAAAGAGGCTCTTTGATTTTAATCATGTAGTTATGCTTTATAATTGCCATTCCTTATACATTTTTGAGGAAATTTCCAAGTAAATACCTGCCTACAGTACAAGGTTGACCACTGGAAAATAGCTTTTTTCTGATTCTTAGATGAATAGTTATTTATTTGATAAAAGTGCATATGAAAAAAATAGGAATAAATTATTTCACAACTTTTCTATCACCTAAAGAGGCCCTGATTTGATATGATATGTCATTTTGTTAATCTCCTGGTGCAAAAATATGGGTCTCCCCGTTGGGTCATAAGCCAATAGAAGGAGAGCGTGTTATTCTCGACGGATGTTCCGAATGCAAGCTAATAACCGGAGCCAGCTACCAAATAATTGAAGTAGGAGAAAATACCCAGAAAAGATCCATCATCACATGTGACAAGGGAATTAGTTTTTATACCACAAGTTTGACCGTTCTGATAAATAGGATTCAGTAAAAAGAAGAAAAAAAAGAGAGATTTTTTACTTTCCGTTTATGATAAATTTGACTTTCCGCTTAGATTTGCTGTGGCAATTTGAAAACGGCTACACAATTGCTAAGGAAGATGTATTCTAGAATATCACGAAGTCAACGCTTCCCAATAAATTACTGAATTGACAATGGAGTCGGGTTTCTCCCTTCACGTAGACGAAAGCACAACGCAACAAAAAAATGGGAAAAAAATTCCTTGGATCCCGCAAGTAGAAGTCAACTTGGAATTTGGTTAGAAATGACCAAGTCAGACGAATCCAACTTACTCGTTCTAGCACTCGGGGTGAGATTTATGCTCTTTGTTTGGACTTGGGGTTCAATCCAACTCAGGTTGGAATGTGATCGAACTTAACCTCAATCAGAAGTTGGCATTGATCTCATCTGTGCACAAACCAATTTGATAATAAATAGTTTTATAATTATTCTTGACAAATATATATGTATGTATGTATACTTGTATGCATGTATATATATAACTATTTAGATTGTAACTGCATTTAAGTAAGTTACCAAAATATTTAATCTTTTCCAATCTTAAATTTCTTGTACAAATTTATCTAACCTGATTAACTTGACCACATCCATCCACCTTGAAACTAATCCCTCCCAAAACAAGCTTTGGTTAAAAAGTAGGATTGAGTTACATTGGCTTGGAGAAATTTTAATAAAAGTTAATTTGGCAAGGGTAAGCTTAGGAGATATTGAGGTCCAACTGGTTCCTTTGAGGAAGGACCCCAACACAACACAACCTGTCCAAGCTATAGCCGTATGTCATGGGGTGAGTGTTTCTTACCCAAACACCCGTGCGGCGCCAGCATGCCACACACCAAGGCCAGCCCTCTCGAGTCCTTTTCTCGGACATACCAATAAGCACGCAGCAGTCCAGCCACACAGCCAAGCTTGCACCTCTGTGCCTCTACCTAGCAACACTGTTGTACTGAATACAGATGACACCCTCAAGTGCCCATAAGCAATCCGACCCTCGAATCAACTGCAATTCTCATACACACCTCCGTGCCATATCATAGACTCTTCTTAAGAGTGCTCCGCAGCTCAACACCTCTGTGTCAACTCTAAGGGTTTGCCCCTCAAGCCAAGCACTGCTCATCCCAGATGTCTTGATCCTCAACATACCCTCGTGCCATGACATAACCACTGTGTCACTCATTCGCAACCCACCAAGCTGCCCTTCAGTACTACACATACCAAATCCATATAGCACGGCCATGCAACGCCACCACTATGCATGAGGCTCAGACAAACCCATCTTAATGCAGCCCAGCTAAACTACCAAGCTGACACGACCTGCAGCTCCTCCAAGCTACAGATGATCGTACACATCCGAGTCCTCTGGGATTCGACTATCCAAGCTTCTTCCATAAGCTCTTGTGCCACGATCCCGGTCTTGCATCCTTGATATGCCTTTCCATCTCTAGCCATATCGCTTGACAATATTCATGGCCTACTCGCCCATCACTGTGCATTACCATGATCCTGGGGATACATGACCACACCACTCAACATCTTAGATCCACAGCCTACCACATATTGAGCACTGCCACGATATCGGCATCCAAGTCTGCCCATCAAGTAATATCTTCGATCGGATGATACATGCATCAAGCCGTCCTCTCCTCGGCATGATCCTCTTGGCCATCCATGATCCTTGGCCCAGCTCCAAGGCACATATTTCGACCGATATATCATAAGCCTTCCTTGTTCTCCACGACCGACCGGCTCCCGTGGATCCCTGCAAGACATCACCTTGTGATGCTCACGACACTTGCTTGTTTGGGTAGGCCGCACCCTTATCCGACTAGCCCTCTATCGCCTCTTCGCTCCACTACAGAGATCAAGAATGCATAGAGTAGTCTAGACAAATCCCTCAAGGATAAAACCTCAAGATATCCCCTTTCCGCATAATGTGGCCAGCTCATCCAACCAACATTGCCCCGAATACCTTCGCATAAGATCATTCGAGCGTGGCACCGCCATTTCCCACACAATTGTGCCACGACGGACCCGTCTCCTATGGGTTTGGGGGAGTCGGGTACGTAGCCAAAGCTCTGCGTCCCTCCTCAAACCAAGAGGAATCCTTGAGTATCCACATATATCATGGCAAACCACCACCATTCCAAATATCACGCGTCTCGAGCCCCCCGATATCATGCCATGACCATGCCGCTCTTTGACGAACCATTGCTCCCTCACTACCCCAGCAAGGCATCCCCCAAATCCCATGCTGGCACCCCCTGCGATATGCCTGCGGATAAGCCCGTGACAATTCTTCCCCACTCAAGCTGTCGACGTCCTCGTCGACGTCCAAGCCACTACTTGAACATTCGTCACCACAACCAAATTCCATTACAGTAACTGTAGATATGGTTCCTCAAGTCAGAGACCCATGGTCTTGATGTCCTTGATCCTTTCTCCACTACTGAGAATCCATCATCCACACCACACTGACTCCTCCACAAAACCAAATTGCCACAAAATCCATTGTCAGAAACACAAAATGGCACTCCTTGGACTGTGTCCAAGGCTTAACTCCTACCCACCAGTCTCGAAGCGGCCCATCACATGAGTCCCCTCTGGCAACTCACCTCCAAATGCCTGGTGTTGCAATATACCCACCTTGCAGTCTTGTGGTAATTCCGACCTTTTCCATTCAACACCAAGACTTCGGACCCTACCACACTACACTGATGCCAAGTACTCACAAGTTGCCTCCATAACTCTGCACTGTCCCATACCAACACAGATCCACGGATGCTTTCAAGTGGGACCCTGATATCCGATCAAGGCGACTTTCCACTTTGCTCAAGTGCCTAGACAATCCAGTCTTCACTCCGAACACCAGTTGTCTATCTCTATAGAACCATTTGTCTATGCTATTTCCTGTGATTCCCAACTCGACTGCTTCTGTGTCTTGACTTCGAGTCTGTAATGCCAACGCAAGGCTACCCACTGGCCTGCCTCACTCTTACGACTCCAGTGCATCGACACCCACTTGCCTCGACATCAGGGCCTTGTAATGCCTCACAGCATGACCACCTTATGGCCAACCTAGCCAACATTAAACAACCTTCGTACCTCATCTCCTACACCCTAACATCACATGCCTGTGTAGCAAGAAGACACCTTCAGCTAAATATCTGCCTCTAGTACCTCGGCTTACCAATGCCTTCACCCTGAGAGCAGTTCCATTAAGCCAAATATCTGCCTCTAGTACCTCAACTTACCAATGCCTTCACCCTGAGAGCAGTTTCATTAAGCCAAATATCTGCCTCTAGTACCTCGGCTTACCAACGCCTTCATCCTGAGAGCAGTTCCATTAAGTTTGGTTGATATTTCATACCATTCAAGTGCTTCAGCTCCACAATCATCCACACAAGAGATGGCTCTTTCCAATGTTCCCATACCTTATGCAACTGAGTCCCTTGACTTTCCAAGTTCTCATCTCAGCTTGCACTTTTTAAAATGAGTGCTACATCATTCCCTGCACTATAGATACACCCAAGTACCTCAGTCTATTTACCCAGCTCTGTCTCTTTGGAGATTCTAGTCCCTCGAGATGCTCTGCCTTGCAACTTTACATGCAGCCCAAGTGCTTCAGCATTCACAAGCACTCTTCACCCTGAATTTCTTTCCTCAGCCATGAACCGGTAGACTTTCACATTCATAGGCCTCCATCCACTAGTGCCATTGATGAGCAATCTTTTCATTCTGCACTGAGCACATTGCCCTGCAACATGCTCCCCCACTCTGAGTCGTTGACACCCATAACAGAGTCAGACATCCAGTTCCTCTGAACTTAGACTTCAAATTCACATTGCTTTGGATATCCCCGTATCTGCAACCAAACATGCAACTTAATACCCCACGTATCAGAAGCTAACATCAAGCACAACGTCGACCAACGACTTAGCCAACCTGGCTCTGATACCAACTATCACGGGGTGAGTGTTTCTTACCCAACACCCGTGCGGCGCCCCAGCATGCCACACACCAAGGCCAGCCCTCTCGAGTCCTTTCCTCAGACATACCAATAAGCACACAGCAGTCCAGCCACACAGCCAAGCTTGCACCTCTGTGCCTCTGTCTAGCAACACTGTTGTACTGAATACAGATGACACCCTCAAGTGTCCATAAGCAATCCGACCTCTCAAATCAACTGTAATGCTCATGCGCACCTCCGTGCCATATCATAGACTCTTCCCAAGAGTGATCCGTAGCTCAACACCTCTGTGTCAACTCTAAGGCTTTGCCCTCAAGCCAAACACTGCTCATCCCAGATATCTTGATCCTCAACATACCCTCATGCCATGACATAACCACTGTGTCACTGATCCGCAACCCACCAAGCTGCCCTTCAGTACTACACATATCAAATCTACATAGCACGGTCATGCAACGCCACCACTATGCATGAGGCTCGGGCAAATCCATCTTTAATGCAGCCTAGCTAAACTACTAAGCTGACACGATCTGCAGCTCCCCAAAGCTACAGATGATCGTACACATCTGAGTCCTCTGGGGTTCGACTATCCAAGCTTCTCCCACAAGCTCTTGTGCCACGATCCCGGTCTTGCATCCTTGATATACCTTTCCATCTCTGGCCATATCGCTTGACAATATTCATGGCCTGCTCGCCTATCACTATACATTACCATGATCCTGGGGATACATGACCACACCACCCAATATCTTAGGTCCACAGCCTACTCACACATTGAGCACTGCCACGATATCGGCATCCAAGTCTGCCCCATCAAGTAATATCTTCGATCGAATGATACATGCATCAAGCCGTCCTCTCCTCGGCATGACCCTCTTGGCCATCCATGATCCTTGGCCCAGCTCCAAGGCACATATTCCGACCGATATATCATAAGCCTTCCTTGTTCTCCACGACCGACCGGTTCCCGTGGATCCCCGCAAGACATCACCTTGCGATGCTCACGAGACTTGCCTGTTTGGGTAGGCCACACCCTTGCCCGACTAGCCCTCTATCGCCTCTTTGCTTCACTACAGAGATCAAGAATGCATAGAGTAGTCTAGACAACCCCTCAAAGATAAAACCTCAAGATATCTCCTTCCCGCACAATGTGGCTAGCTCGTCCAACCAACATTGCCCCGAATACCTCCACATAAGATCATTCGGACGTGGCACCACCATTGCCCACACAATTGTGCCACGGCGGACCAATCTCCTACGGGTCTAGGGGAGTCGGGTATGCGGCCAAAGCTCCACGTCCCTCCTCAAACCAAGAGGAATCCTTGAGTATCCACATATATCATGACGGACCACCACCATTCCAAATATCACGCATCCCGAGCCCCCCGATATCATGCCACGGCCATGCTGCTCCTTGGCGAACCATTGCTCCCTCACTACCCCAGCAAGGCATCCCCCCAAATCTCACCCTGTGGGTTCCAAATAATCGAGTAGCATTGCAAATTTTGACCAAGCCAAATCCTCTGCAGCACCGTGCCACGCCCATGCCGGCACCCCCTGCGACATGCCTGTGGATAAGCCCGTGACACGTAGGCACAACTCCCAAGTTATTAGCCAACATTCTCCTGGGTCAAATATAGATAAGAATAATCATTAGTTCAGAGCAAATCCAACATCTCCATCCCTCCAACTCTCATTTGTTTGAGAAGAACACAACAACAAATCAACAACTCTTCATGGAAGGTTGACCAGGCAAAAAAGGAGCCCTTCCATGAGCCAGGTTTATCGTCCACTCTCTCCACCATCTAAGGCTAATTAATCTTTTTAAGTTCTTATCATTTGCAAGAAGGCCAAGATATTTGAAGGAAAGGGTTTCTAATATATATTGGAGAATATTTACCACGTCTCTACATTAAGGATCATATTGTGCGAAGTATAGACCTGCATGGAACAAGTAATATTGGGGAGAAGAATTGATATATTGTAATAACCCGGCCCTTTAAACCGATTCAAGCGAGCTAATAGAGGACTGGGATCGGCCCTAGCACATGTATGGCGTATGAGGTGGAGAGGAGGACTCCCGATAGAAGTCCATCTACTCTTTCGACTCCATTGGGTGGAGGAAGTCTAGGTGATCCAAATTGATCATCTGACTTGAAGTGGTGGCCACTGCGAGCATTACTGGATAAGATTTAGAAGTAAAATCCACCACATCAAGAAATTGAATCGCATGCTAAAATTCAAAAGGCCATAATTTGATCGTATAATGTTCGATTGAAATGATCCTCTTTTTTTAAAAAAAAAAATTGGTATCATTTCAAGATCTACAATTTTGTGATTGAATTGAAAATTTCATATTTTGGATCTCGAAATGAATTGATCGGACCGAAACTTTATTTTTTGGAAAAATTTTGACTGACCAATCTGCAAGAACTAGATGAAGTGATAGAAGACAAAATTGATATATCAGTTGAGATCTATCTCTGATAAATTTTTAATATTTTTCATACTATTTTATATTAGTCATATTTTTTAAGAGTTAGAGATCTAACCCTATTTAAACTAGAAAAAGCAATCGGACTTCAAATTGTTTGAGGAAAGACATCCTTTTAGAAATTAAGAAGAGGAATTCAATATGGATTATATAAGGACGGACTTCATTATTATAAATAGGAATAATTAAATATAAAAAAGAACTTAAGCCCTACTTTCATAATCTTTCATCTTCTTTAGTTTCTTTTGAAAAATTCGAGTGGAGCAGGTTGAAGGAAATCTTCATTCTTCTCAATATAATTAAGTTGGTATCAGAGTCATGCTTCTATTTGGTAGAATTCCAACTTGATCCATTTGGATCAAGTTAGTATTAGAGCCAAGTTTTCTACATCTATAGGAGAAAATTTGTATCAAAGCCATACTCTTATCTAGTAGAATTTCAATTTGATTTGATTAGATCAAACTGATATCAAAGCATTAGTCTTCTACATCTGTGGAGGCCTTAGTTCATGGTCCAGATATGTGCGTAATATAAATAATTAGGACTATTCATGCTTCAAGTATATTGAAAGATAAAGACGGCTATGGTTGTCAATTTTTCTTGGTGCTTGATGAGATGAATGGACATCTTACACAACTAGAGGAGAAGCTTACTCAACTCACCAAGATCATCTCTAGATTAATTATCTATATATAAACTATTTTTGTACATCGATGATTTTGCTCTACATGGTATATGAGAACTATTCATTATATGCTTTATGTTAATTATATGTGGTTCTTTATGAATTTATATGTCATATATTGTTAATTCTATCTTGCATGGATTTTGATACTTACATCTAGCGAATTTTATAAAAGAGTATGACCTTGAATTATATCTACTTAACAAATATATAGTTAAATTATATGTTTAAATGTAGGTTATAGTGCTCTGGATTACCTATATTGTTGAAGCCTTACCATGGGTCAGAAATATGTTACTTGTTGACACCCCACTATAGACCAAAAATATGATAGTTGGTGTCTTATCATGGACTGAAAATATGATATTGTTGATGTCCCATAACAGACTTGAAACGTAGTTATGATAGTCCAGAGTTGAGAATTTAAATATTATTGGATCCAATGTATGCTCATATGAGATAATTTTTTGATGTGATTTGTACATAAAGATATATGTTTACAATGCATATTTTATTATTATAGTATTTTATAGCATATAATTGATACAATAATAATTATTGAATAGTTTTTATTTATTATTATTATAATAACATCAATATATAAAATTTTATTAGTTGAGCTCACACCACCACTTTTTTTTCCTTTCAAAGTTGCAGGATGCTTAATATCTGACTACGATTAAGATCATGAGTGAAAAACTGAAAAGATAGAGCATCATTGACATCAATCGAATATTTGAATTTCTAATTATATAAATTTGTTATTTATTATGAATTAAGATCATTATTACTCATTGATATTAAGGTCATAATAATTAAATTTTAGATTTTGCATATTTCTTGGACCTCGTTCTAAAACATTTGTGGCCATAACACGTGGTCAATCTGGATGATTGATTCGAAGCCAGACATATTTTGGGTACAAATTTAGTGGCTAAAGTTTTTAGGTTGTGTTGACATGTATATATCCGGTTATTCTAGCATTAAGACTTACCCTTCTCTCCTCACAACGTGGTACTAGAGCAGATGACTGAAAATTCTTGGCAACTTTCTAGTTGCAAAGGCGCACGAAAATTGGTTAGAGAAAGGGTTCAGATAGAATTCATGGTATCACCGTTGCAACGAAGGTTCTTCCTCTTGGAAGGTTTTTCCTCTTGGAGGGGGATAAAGGTCATGCTTGTCGCCACATCTGGTTGGAGCATGGGCTTGGACATAATTGTGCAAAAGTAGATTCTTGTAGGAGCATCGTAAGGCATGGCTCTTGAATGGCAGGCAAAGGTGACATTCTTCTCTGATGGAGAAATTTTTTATGCACCGACTGCAGTATAAAAAATTCAATGCGGAGCACATCATTTTATTTATTCGATCACATAATTTTTATTTTTAATATATATTTAATATTTATTTAATATTTATAATTTTATTTTTTATTTAAAATTTTGAATGACAAAATATATTTTTTTTTCGAAAAATTATGACATAATGTGCTGATATTATGGTATCCTGTATTGAAATTATGACTTTCTTTACAGGATATTATAATTTATTCACAGAATATCATAAAGAAGAAAGATATTTTCGTCATTAAAAATTACCATATCTTCGTCATTCAAAATTTTAAATAAAAAATAGAACTGCTGACATTAAATACGCGTTAAAAAATGATAACTACATGATCTAATAGAATGAAGTGGTATACTCCACATCAAATTTTCTACACCACGGGTGGTGTACAAAGAATTTCTCCATTCTAGTGAAGCGGGGAGTGGCCCTTGGATGGAGTGGTAACATGCGTCGATAAAAGCATCATTCTCGAAGAGCGGGCTGTTGAGCTACAGAAACAACACACTGCACTCAAAATGGTGATTGGGCCAGGCAGCTTGAGTGGAGAGTGGTGAATTAGATTTAAGGATGAAGGGAAGATTGTTACAGATCATATGCAAGATTTAATTGAATGTAGACTAATAATATTAGGATAAAGGGTCGATATAGATGGCCAGGCCTTAAACCTAATTGTTTATGCTTTATGGTCACGTTTCAAAATTTATAGTAAGTCCTTGTATCAAGACTCTCTATCTCTTGATACTAAACTATCCCTATGAGCCATACTCAAACAAGGGAACATTTTATGATAATTGATGGATTTATAAGCCACCACCAGAGCTTCCTCTCAAAGAGCAATTTTGAGTACGGTATCTAAAAACGACATCTGATCCATTGGTCTTCAGTGGTACTGTGGTGACGTATTTATCCGTTAGATTCATCCATATGGTGGGAAGGAGACCATCTATTCATCCAAATTTGGCTTCGAATTGAACATTCTTCGGTGGAGGTTGAGATCCTATGATCACATTCAGAAAAGATGGATATGCTGGGTCGCCCCCTCTAACTCAATTTGTTTAGCAAAAATAAAATAAAAAGAGCAATATATCATTAGCAAATCATTAATCCTTTTCTTCACAGGAGCTTCTAGAACAACCATAGGCATGATTGGCGCGCACCTTGTATCCCATCCGGTGATAAGAGCTAGGGATAGGGAATCAACCTCTTCAATATGTTATACAATTTCTTTTCAGCTACCAAATTCTCCATTAATTTCCCCAAGACCCACCACTTGGCTCTGAACACCAAACAATCAATCCATTTAACCCATTTAGCAGGAAATGCCTATTCTGCAAAGCTTCCATTAGAAATTTCCCACTTAAAAGAATAGTAGGTCCTTACAATATCTAACTCACACACAATTTCTTTAACTCTTTTGCAGTGGGTGGTAGCCTTACAAGCACCACGATATATAGCTATTTAACATGACTGTTCTCTGAAAGCCGTTTGCACACTATAGATGAAATCATCAAGAAAGGGTTTAGCATATAGGTCAGAACATCAAACATGATCTATACATTGAGTAGGCTGATTGGCCGATAATCATTAGGAACAACAACACCGCCTTTTTTTGTGTCAAAGGAGAAAGCATAACGAAACTTACACACATCCATCTTCTCTTGATATAAAAGAAAATCAATCTTCAACTAGTCCCTAATACCTCGAAAAAACAATAAATAAAACCATCTGGCACTTCCCAAATTGAACATATCCTTCTAATCTCCTCCATGTTGAAGGGGAACCAGACTGGAATGATGAATGTTAGACTCTACAATAAGCAAAGGGTAGTCAATTTTGATAAGAGAGACACTAGATTCAGCAAAAATTAATATAAAATAAGAAGTTAATTAATCTCAACATGTTTATAAATCTCTGTTCCTTCCACCCTTAGAGAAGCAATGCAATGGAATCCCTTATGACTATATGTAATTTTATGCAAATAAAAAAAAAAATCACCTTGGGCTAGATTAATTGAGATCTCTAGTTTGAGTAAATTTCTTCTCCCAAGTAAATATTCTCTCCTAGTTTTACGGTTTGAGAGTAACGAATCTTACTTCTTATTTAGATGTTTCAATTTGTTAGGATTTGACGTCTCGATATTCGGTCTACATTGAGCCTACAGCGAGATCCGCGATGAAAAATAAAGTCTAACAAGATCAAGATCACCCCAAGCAGAACTCGGATGGAGAAGATACGCATATTTGAAGTCGATACGGAATTCGAGACGGTGGAGGACCGTCGGCGGTCGGTGGAGCGGCGGCG
>KE506241.1:52962-82540 GCA_000441515.1 Elaeis oleifera
TATCAGTAAAAATCCTAATCCATGTCTGAGGCATCCTTTTCATGATCATAATTTTTTAGCTCTACACATACCTTGGACAATAACCAAGATGAAAGACCCTCAATGGTGAGTGCCCAATAACATGGTGGTCAACCCTTGGATCTTAGGTAAATGTATCAAATGCAAGAATCCTAAGTCTCAGCAATGTACATCCAATATATCATTCCAAAGCTTCGTGCATCACATGCACTGGATTTACAATTCCATCGATAATTAGATCAGAGGATCTAACTTAAACTTATCTCACAAGTCTAAAGATCATAGAATTTCATATCCAAGTTCGATCATGGATTGATAACATTTTATCATTAACAAAATACATCAAGAACATCAATTAAACATCAATAAAAATCTGATTTGACAGAATATGAATTGGATATAATCTATATCACAATAATAACATGATATTTGATTGAATCAATCAAGGGTGGCTCTAATACCACTATTGAATTTTGATAACACAGTGAAATATAAATTTTAAAATTTTATATGCATTCAACAATTGAAAATAAGGTTAACAGTTAAACTAGACTACCGAAACATAAAAGTTCTAGGAACACCTTGATGATTGCAATCAAATAATATAAGCATGTATAACAAGAAGAGATCAGAAGCCATATACCAACATGAAGATGATGATCTGGTAATCATGAGATATTCACAAGACTCCAAAGTAGAAGTTCTCTAATAGTGATCCACACGGGACTGATCAGAGCCCTTTCCAATTCGCCGTAGTGCTGCAGCCTTCTTCGCAAGTTCGCTGTCAATCGTCCTTTGTAAGAATGGATTACACCAATGCTTATATGCCTTTAAGACCTCCACTAAGATCACTCTAGGAACCATTTTTCAAATGATCTCACCACATAAAATTAGATTAGATATTCAACACTTGAACAATCTGATTTTAGGATAAGCATCATATACTTTCTATTTCTCTTCCCTTCATTTTATTTTCTCTCCTTTTCTTATTTTTTTTATTTTAGATTTTTTCTATCTTTTCCTCATGTAATTCCATACCTAAAATATCTTTGGATCAGATTTTATCCCTTATGGATGCCCCTTATATAAGGTATGAAGGAGCGCCACATAATTTCCCAAGGGGTGCCAACTCTTGGCGTCCCTTAATTCATACATGGTAAATTAAATTTCTAGCACGAAAACCCAAGAGCAAGGCATGAAATAAGAGGTATTTTACCAGTAGAAAGACTCCTCCTCTGGGTAGAAAAATAAAATGCCATCTGATGGTGCGTGGGATTAAAGGGAACACGTGAAATCAAGAGTCCAATATGAAATGGACTTTTCCATTTCAATGCACAAAGGAAAAGGGTGTCCCATTTATTTTGACATTCAAGTTCCTTGTCAGAGAAGGACTCTTCCTTCTCTTCTGCATCCATAAATCCAAGAGTCATCACATGACACGAGGATATAAAAGAACACGTGGAAATAAGGTAAGGAATTTAAGAGAAGTGGAAGAGAAGGACTCCTCTTAATGCACAAAATAATAGGGTGGCATTTTTTTTCTTGCATGTGGATTGGCATGGAGGAGGTTGAATACATATGGAACACTTTCATAAAAACTAGATAAGCCACCTAATTATTTATAGGTTCAAACCTAATCACATTAGGTCAAGGAACAAGACAAAGGTTAGCATAAACACCTTTGCACTGAACCCAATTAGGAATTTGGGTTAATTCATGTGATAGTAATTCAATTAGCCCATTGAATTTATAATAAATCTAAATAGATTGGATCAAGATCAAATCTCTATTGTGTGTGACCCATTGGGTTTCAAATCTAGCCAGCAGTGGACTCAGACTCTTGACGTAACCCTAATCCGATTAGATTAGATCAGCTCAAGAATCCTAATCAATTAGAAATCTTCCTAATTAATTTTTAATTAAATTTTTTAATTTGATAAATCTACAAGTCAAGATTGACGTCTAGCAATGTATCATGACTATCCAAAAATTAAATTTGATAAAAATATCAAAATTACTCTTCTATGATGTGTTACTGTGCAATTCAATCCTTCGATCACACAACATCCCAAACAGACCATGGGCATGAAAATATATCAAGCCCAAATACGTATCCATATTTATCTCGATCTGATGATGATGACTCGATTGATGAACCAGTAGAAATCTTTTCTACTATTCATCCCTACTTTGGTCAGAGACTTTCAGGGTCATCATCCTATGAGATCATATAGGATGTTTTTCCTCCTACAAGGAGTGATCGATTCCTTATTGACCACTCACAATCTCTGTGTACACTTCATCATACCCAAAATATCCTATACACATCTCAAAGTGGCATGCTAGGAAACAACCAAAGTAAAGATCCATATACACAAAGTACCATGGTGATCTCAGGTCAAAGAATCACATGCACTACTCTCATTGGAAAATCATCTGTCGACATACTATAAGGCTCCGTTAGATGTTCTTCTTATGAGTCAGTTCAGTGAACTCATTCTCTAATGAGTACCTATATCCTTGTATTAGTGTCATCACACAAGTGATTATGAGATCAACCATCCTCTCCATCGAGCAAAAATAGGATATACCAGTCTTACTGACATCATCGATCCCTGACTCGATGATCCAATGAATGAAAATATTTTAGATTGGGGCTATCAAGATTTTAGGTCTCACTGATGTGATCTCATCATGGTCTTAAAATCATTGTCCTAATCTATGAGATTTATCATAATCATAAAAATATGATGCAGCAAATGATAAAACATAATACTTCATGAATGAAATAATTTATGTCATACAAATGAGTAGAAAGATATCACAGAAAAGTTTCTTCACATCGCCATGTGATTAGCTTGTAGGGCACTATTCTTTCAAGGACAACCAACCCATATGGCACACAATGATCTATACTTAATAAACATTATTATCTTTCATTAATAATGTATTATTTGATTGCGAACAGATTTAAGAACTATTCAATAAATCTTCTTTTATTGATTATATTATAGTTTTAAAGATTTCATCATAATACAAGAGTTCTAAGAAATATGCACATTTATGATGAACTTGTCAAAAATAACTTTTATTATTAATAATTCATATATAAATTACAAAGAGCCTAATCGTCTACAGATAGATAATTGGCTTTAGGACATATTTTTCAACAACTTCTACTTGAACTAAAGTCAATCAGAACTGTATCTAATACCTATCTTCCACTTGTAGTCATCAAACTCTTGGTCCCGAGAGCTTTAGTGAAGGGTCGGTTAGATTTTTTTTTCATCAATCTTTAGCAGCTTGATATCACATCGATCAACGATCTCACGAACAAGATGATACCGATGCAGAATATACTTGGTTCTCTGATAGGACTTGAATTCCTTAGCTTGAGTAATGGCAGCAGTGCTATCACAATATAATAGAACTGGACCTTTAACTGAGGGAACCATCCAAGTTTGCAGATGAACTTTTTCAATCAAATAGCTTCCTTTGTAGCATCGAATGCCGCAATGTGTTTCACTATGCATACTGAATTAGCTATCGTGTGCTGCTTGAAACTTTTTCAGTAAATTTTCTACCATATAAAGTAAAATATAGCCAGATACACTTTCGTTGTCATCATGATCTGATTGAAATTAGAATCAGTATATCTTATAAGTTTAAAGTTAGTATCTCTATAGGTTAACTATTGGTCCTTAGTATTTCTCAAATACTTAAGGATTGTCTTTACAACATTTCAATAGTTCTCACTAGGATTAGATTGATATCTACTCACTACCCCTAACGATTGGGCCACTTTCGATCTTGTATATATCATAGTGTACATGATAGATCCCACTGTCGAGGCATATGAGATTCTACTCATACGCTCTCTCTCTTGAGGAGTTATCAGATAATTCTTTTAGAGAGAATAATTTTTGACCTATCAGTAGATAGTCTTTCTTAAAATTTTCATGCTGAACTATTTCAGTATGGTATCAATATCCGTAGATTAGGACAGTTCAAGCAATCTTTTAAATCTATCTCTATAGATCTTCATCCCTAGAATGTAGGATGCTTCTTTTAAATCTTTCATAGAGAACTGTGATGATAGCCACAGCTTTACACTTTATAAAATAGGGATGTCATTTTCTATCAAGAGTATGTCATCCACATATAGTACAAAAATATGACTATAGAACTATTAGACCATTTATAGATGCAGGACTCCTCTCCGTTCTTAACGAAGCCATATATTTTGATCATCTTATCAAAATGTATGTTCTAACTCCGAGAAGCTTGCTTCAATCCATAAATGGACCTGTTTAGCTTGCACACTTTAGATTCATCTGTGGATGTGAACCCTTTAGATTGTATCATATACATCTCTTCTTCCAACTCTCTATTAATAAAAATAATTTTGACATCCATTTGTCAGATCTCATAATCTAGGTATGTCACTATAGTATGCATAATCCGAATGGACTTGAGTATTACCACAGGAGAGAATGTCTCATCATAGTCAATACCATAACGTTGACAATATCTCTTGACAACTAAATGAGCTTTATAGGTCTCTATCTTTCCATCCGCTCTTCTTTTTTTTTTCTGACGATCCATTTGCATCCTATGGGTTTAATCCTTTCAGATGGATCAACGAGTGTCCATACACCATTGATCTCCATGGACTCTATTTTAGATTTTATAGCATTTAACCATTTCTTAGAGTCGTGCCTCTATATAGCATCCATATAGATGATTGGATCCTCATCATTTTGATCTAGTTTGATAGGATCACCATATCGGATCAAGAAATCATAGTATCTGTCCGGTTGACGTGGTAGTCTATTGGATCTCCTTAATGGTGGCTCTATAACATGTTCCGATTTGATTTTTTAATCAAATTTAGTTCTATATTTCTGCTAAAAGGTGTCTGATTTTCTACCTTATGAACTTCACCAAGTTTGATCTTAGTGGCATCAGTTCCTTCTCTAAGAAACTCTCTTTTCAAAAAGAATGCGCTATTGCTGACGCACACCTTTTGTTCTTTAACGAGGTAGAAATAGTATCCTTTTGTTCTTTTGAGTACCCTACAAATAAATACTTATCAGACTTGGATCCTATCTTTAAACATTTGATATAAGTCTGACACCTCTAAATCTTAAGGTGTGAGAGTACTGGCCTATCCATATCTCATATGGAGTTTTATTGACAGACTTGTTTGGAATCTTGTTCAGTACATAGCAAGTAATTTCTAAAGCGTATCCCCAGAAGAAGATTAGTAGAGTAACAAAGCCCATTATAGATCGAACCATATCTAACAGTATTCGATTCTTTCTTTCTGACATCCCATTATATTGTAGTATCCCTAGAGTAGTCCATTGAGAGAGAATCTCATTTTTCTCTATATATGTCAGGAATTCACTGGTAAGGTGTTCTTCTCCTCAATCTGATCGAAGAGTTTTAATACTCTTTCTAGTTTATTTTTTACTTCACTATAAAATTGTTTGAATATTTTAAATGATTCATACTTATATTTATAAGATAGACAAACCCATGCCATACCTTGATAGGTCGTCAGTAAAAGTAATGAAGTAGTTGGATCTACCTCTGGTACTTGTGCTCATGGATCCACATACATCACTATGTACTAGACTTAGAACATCCACTGCTCGCTCATCTTTTTCTTTAAAAGGTGACTTTATCATCTTACCAAAAAGACAGAATGCACAGATCGGTAATGATTCACAATCGTTAATATCAAATTTTTTTTTTAGTTAACCTGTCTATCCTGTTCTTGTTTATATGACCTAGCCGATAATACCAAAAGTAGGCATTGCTGATATTATCTATCTTAGAACATTTATAAGACATGTATATTACACTTACAGACTGTGATAGAAGGTATATGCTATGTTTCAATTATCCATGCATAATTGTAGTACCATTCACAATGATATCACAAAAATTATTCTTTATTAAAAAGTTGAAACCATCTTTGGCCAAAAGCCTATAGAGATGACATTCATTAAGAAAGAAGGACAATAATGGTAATCATCTAACATGACAAACCTAGACTCAAAAACAAGCTGAATATTTCTTAGAGCAAGAACTGGAACAAGGCTTCTATCTCTAACGTTTAGGAACTGTTCACCGTTTCTAAATTTTCTACTGACTTGAAGTTTCTGCAATGAATTACAAATATTAATTAAACTTTTGGTATCCAATACTCAGATAGTAGTATCACACACAGAAAAATTACAAGGAGTTATCATATAAGTATCTTGTCTAGCAACAGATTGTTACTTTCTCTTGTTTGGTCTATTAGGGTTAAGGGAGGCTATATACTGAGGATAATTTTTCTTTCAGTGATCCAACTTCTTGTAGAAGAAGCACTCTACCTAGCTCTTATCAACTTTTGACTTCTTGCTCTAATTGGGATTAGACGCTCCAGTACTCTGCACCTTCTTCTTATTCTTCTTCTTCTCTTTCTTAAAGGAACAATGTCCAGAAGAAGAACCACCCACCACATTCATCGACTTCCTGTAGAGCTGGTGATCCTTTTCAAAGGTCAGCAGTAATTCTAACAAATCATGGTAGTTTACTACATGCTTAGTCATTCTATAATGACTAAAAAATGGTAGGTAGGACTTAGGCAAAGAATTCAGAATTGTATCCTTCCCTAGCTGTTCATGCAAGGAAAATCCGAGTTTGTTCAGGCACTCGATCTACTCGATCATGTACAGTACATGATCAGTGATCGATGCTCCCTCATCTAGGTGTTGAAGACAGCACAAGACATTTTGTGTCTCTCAACATCATCAGGAGTATCAAAGGACTCATTCAACATTTGAAATATTTCTTCGATTGAGCATCCTCAAATTTATGATTGAACTCATCGTTCATAGCTGCCCATATGATGCAACGTACAGTGGTTCGATTATTGAGCCACTTCTGATAAGTATCTCTGACTGCACCATAAGCATTCAGGATTGGCTTCTCAGGTTCAGGATCCGTTATCATATAGAGAATCCTCTCATACTCTAGAACAATTTTCAACCTACGATACTAGCTATCGAAGTTGGGTTTGATAAGCTTGTCGCTGTCCAACAGCGAGTAGAGTGATAAAGTGTTAGCCATTTTTGCAAAGAAAATACAAGGCATATTAGTATATGAACTATTTAATCCTAAAGATTTAGACTTTAGTCTAAAGGTTCTCCTACTATTTTATATGAATTGGTAGCCTTTACCTTCAATTCGAAAATCTGATTCCTTAGCGAGTACTAGAATCCACGCTAACTACATACAATATCCGAGTGTGGCTCTTGCAATCTATGTGTATCTATGGGTAGATTCTTAATCAATTATTTTTTAAATAATTTTTAGTAATTATTTTGTCCTAGGCCTCTCTTTAGCAGATATGTGGCATCTCCACTGAAAATTTTGGTTAGGTCCAACTATTAATATGAGCATACTTAGTGCATCTAAATGATAAATGATTAGGTCCGAGTGTGGCTCGGCCAATCTGACTATCCATCAGAAAGTTACAATTAAATCATCATATTATGAATGATAATTTCAATAGCCAGATAAACACCAGATGTGTGGCACCCCTAATGATTATCTAGACTATTGGATCCATTGTCATCCACATTAATGGGAGGCTATGAATCTGTTATCTCCATAATATTTTATTTTAAGGATCTAATAATTTAGAAGATTTAATTAATTGATTTAGAATGAAGAGAAAAGATTAACTAGCATTTTGATAATCCTCCTACTGACTTCACAAAGTTATTGAAGAGGACTAGAATAAGCTGGTTCAAGAATATCTGAATCAGTCACATTGATTAACCTTAATAGCATGGGTCAACTCGAATCAATCAGTGACCCAATCAAAACATAATCTAGCAAATTGGCCAGATAAGTGAGATCGATGCAAGGATAGCCAATGTTTGCCTTAGATACCATATAGATCAGGTAAGTATGCTCTCAATTAAAAACCACCGATCGTACTATCAAACTTATCTTGGACATCAATTGATCGATTAATTTTGATTTGGTCAGCCAAAAGACTCCCGCTCAGCCACTGAGCCACAATCAGGTCCATTTGATATGGTCAAAATATAGACTTGATCAAGCTACAATTATTAAGGTTGATCTAGAGAAATCTTGACTTAATCTAATTCAACTCTTAATTAGATTTGATCTATTTCTCTATTTAGTCCATATTAGTTTCTAACCCTAGGTCTAACCTGGTTAGATATCCTGATTCAAGCTAATCTATAGCCTCTTGATTTATGAGGTGTCTTTAGATCTTCAATTTTTAAATCTAGATCTTTTGATTTTTATATCTTAATTCTCAATTAAGTGTATGAAATTTTGTATTGAAACTATTTAATTTGTAAAACTATTTTACAAAAGTTTTCATGCAAAATCTTACATTATATGTCATTAATTTTAGATTATGAAACTAATTTTCAGATCTGAATATTTTGCATAAATTAGTAAAATAAATCATAAATCTTTTAGATCTAATCTAAACTAATTTATGATTATAATAATTTTAGAATTTTTTTTTGCTGTTCTTCTTCATGAGATATAATCACAGCGGCATCCCTATACATCATAAGAGAACTTATCGATTGGATAAGAGAGAAACTTTAATCTCTATTTTTTTATAACCAGACGGTCATGGTGATCAACTCAATCCGAATACTTCACTACTAAGAAAATCTACACTACATATCTCATTTGCAAAACATGTGTAGAATCAAACAATTGTAGATTCTTGTCTAATCTAATTAGATCATGATACTACAATATTAAATTTTTAGATTTGAATCTTAATCATTTTATCACATGAATCATTAATTTCAAATCTAAAAAAACTAAGAAATCTATTCAAAAAGTATGTATGATTGCATAGACAAAAAATTTTGATTTGAGATATGATCAAACATATGCAGATATGTTGCTCAAATCAGATTCAAAACTTTATCAAATAGATTTAGATCTGAATCTAATTCAAACATCAATTCTATAATTAAATATATTCATAAAATCTATCAAAATAATTTAAATCCATATATAATTAGGTTTTAAATCAAATAAAATCTGTACAGAATTTCTGCTAAAACATATTTTCAATAGACTGTTTTTAGGGGCTAATTTTGATCGGATAATCTAGTCAAATTAGATCAAAAAATATAAAAATATAAGATGAAATAAGATTTAATCACATCAAAAATTTTGATTTAAAACCAAATCAAAAAATCAAAAAATAAAAAACTAACTATGCAATCATGACATAGAACCTAACTCTGATACCAGTTGAAGGAACATGCGATCCGTTTCGCATGGCCAAGATAAAAATTGAACAGATCAGAATTAAAATTTTTTATAACATGTATGAAATGTACCTTGATATGCAATGAAAAGAAGATCAAGATTGAAAGATTTTCTGAATTGAGTTGCTTCGTGAGATCTGGATATCCAGATCCTCTACTTTGCATGCACGCCAACCAACGTAGGAGCGAGGGATGAAGAACTCTTTAAGAGGGAGGGAGAGGAGAGCCTTGAGATCTGATCTCAAAGCTTAGAAGAAACCCACACGCTATCACACCAAGAGAAGGGAGGATGCCTAAGGGAGAACACACCCAAAGAGGGACGCCAAGGGAGGATCAGCTTGATGGATTGCTTGATTTTTTTTTCAAACCCTCCTTAAATAAACAAGAGGTCCTAGATTAAATTAAATATTTCATGAGTTAGAAATAGAATCTTCAAGTTTGAATCTAATTCAAACTCCTAAACCATCAAGATTCCTAAAGGAATTAGGAGAGGCGCCAACTTGCGCCTCTCTCCTTATGCCGCACGCCCAAGGAGAGGGGTGCAATTTTCAGTGCCCCCTCCTCCCTCTTAGTTTGCCATATAGGTGGAAGAATATTAAAAAAATATGGCTTAGTGCATCAAATTTGATTTGGTTTAAATTTGGATTCAATTCGAATCTAATTCAAATCTGATTCGAATCAAATTTGAAAAGGCTGCTAATTCTAATCTAATTAGAATTTAGGTCCAAATCCAACTTAGATAATTAATCTAATTTAACCTTAATAAATTAAGCTCAATTAATTTAGATCTAATTTAAATAACTAGGACTCGAATCTAATCTCTCATAATTTTTTGAATCATAGACTTGATCAAATTCGTCTCTGAAATTAAACCTACTCCTCATGCACAGTGTTAGCTAGACATAGTCAGTGTTTAATTTTATATGACATATAATTTAATTCTCAATTAAATTAATCTATATATTCAATTAAGTTTCATACTTCTAAATTGAATATATAATATTCGGTCAATTCTTTTCTATGTTGTTTGACTCTATGCATGACTCTATAGGTTCGAACACTAAATCTGTAGTATATAAATTTTTTTGTACTAATCAAAGTGACTATCTAGTAATGATATCTGACATTCAGATAGGTCGAATAATTACAAAGCAATATTCAAGAACCTAGATATGTGGTTACCGTATAATTATTTTTTTGACCCTAATGCTCATACTGACCTAGGGTTTCACTATCAATCCTGGATGAGTCGTCCATATTGTATTTCAATCTTTTTAAATTCTATGATAGATCACAAAGATTATCCTGATCAAGGTTTTACTGAATTGAGATACAGTGATGCATTAACTTCTATAATTCGGAGGGGTCAATCCTATTTTGACTCACACATCGACTTCACAAGTACTTAACTGTACCCAATAGCCTTCCATCACTGTATTAGAAATACAGGTAGTCCGATATCAAAATACAGTGAATTGCTTATAAATGATCATGGTGATCTTAAATCGAAGGGACACTTATGCCTCTATCCTTCGCGAGCTGTTCTTGACAGTAGAGCACTCTATAGGAAAGTCAATGTTCAGTGCAATGCACTTCTACATCTCACCTGTATGTCATACTAGTATCTCCACACTCTTTGATTAAAAGGATAACCAACTTATATGGCATACAACAATCTATACTCGATAAATGTTATTATCCTTTGTTAATAACATATCATTTGATCGCGAACAGATTTAAGAATTTTTCAATAAATCCTCCTTTATCGATTATATTATAATTCAAAGCACTTCATTATAACACAAGAGTTCAAAAGAAGAAGCACATTTATAATGAACCTGTCAAAATAATTTTATTATTAATAATTCATATACAGATTCAAAGAGTACAATCATCTATAGATAGACAATTGATTTTAAGACATATTTCTAATAGTAGCTTATCAATTAGTAATTGATCTTGATACATTATATGTAGCACACTAATTAATACAATAGCAATACAAGATTTTAGGGTTGCGCAACATATATGTTATAAAGTTTATTGTTATTATCATCGTTATATATTAAAATAATAATTAGTACTATATTAAATCAATAGATAATGATCAAAATATTTGAGAACATTGACATGATCAAATTACTCAACAAGCTAAAGTGATAAATAATAAGGAAAGAGATTTTTTTCTTGACAAGAGAGAATCCTTTTTAATTAATTTTTGCAAGAGGGAGACATGATCCAGTCTAAGCTATTGTACTCATCCCAAATATTAAGAACTTATTATGGCCGACTTGTAACCTAATCATTAAAGATAATTTATGATAATTAAGATGATAATAAATAATTAAAATTCTTTTAAGATAAGGATAGACTCAAGTCAAGATAAGGACTTCATTACAGTTGTACTTCGAATATAGAT
Source organism: Elaeis oleifera (assembly GCA_000441515.1). Lineage (NCBI taxonomy): Eukaryota > Viridiplantae > Streptophyta > Magnoliopsida > Arecales > Arecaceae > Elaeis > Elaeis oleifera. The sequence continues at coordinate 64,735 of KE506241.1, forward strand.
GGAAGAAGTTATGTTAATCTAAAAGAGTTTCTAGTCTAGCTTATAAATATAGCCTATGACTCTTCATTAAGTATAGGCATCGACATCCTCAGATAGACAAGAAGAGCTCTTTTGCAGAATTCTTTTGTAGGATAGAAGCAAGGCAGATTCATCTACTAGATTTATCTTCTGGTATTCTCACAACTTTCATCATCTTAATTCATCATTTTGGCTTGAACAACAATGATCGGAGGTATGCTTATTTTCATATTCAAATTTTTTTGTATTTAGTGGTATCAAAGCCCCCTTTATACTATTTTGTTTAATCCATTGATCTTATTGCTATATGAAAATTTTAATATGCCTTGTTTCTATTATTTTTGGCATATTAAAGATTATATAATTATTATTGATGAATAAAATGAAGAAGAAAAGGACTTCCATTTCTTCCTCTGATAGCCACTAAGGTGACTCATGAAGCCGCACGTTGAATGTAGATCTGACCTTGATCAGTTGCTTATGATCGATCTAGATCTATTCATGGATTCTATAAACAATTTATAATTTTATTTATTTATTTTTAAAGGATCTTGATCATGTATTTATTGATGTTATGGTTGATAAATAAATGATCGCTTATCACGAGCAATCAAAGATAAAATAAACTCTGATTCAACTATTGAGTAGAATAGTGTAAGTTGGGTATCGAGTCCATAGAGATTGAAGGCTAAGTTGGTTCAACTAAATAAAATTAAGAAAAGTAGGAATGCTTTTATGAAAAGTTTATATTTTGAAAGATATTGATGGTTGAAGAATATTCATTAGTTAAGAAATAAAATTAAAGCAAAATATATGATAGTGAAAGTCTCAGAATTTTGATTCCATCTTTAATTACAAGCTTGATATTTTTTTGAAGCAGTCTTAATAATTAATTAAGATATTTTATGATCAGATTTGAGCATAACTTATTTCATCTGAGTATGAATCATATCTACTGATCACGATCCATCTCCCTAAAGTATAAGTTATTCAAATTTGAATCATAAAAGATCTTAAAAAGAAGATAAAAAATCTATAAGTAAATCCTTAAGATAGCTTATTTCACTTGAGCACAGACTATATCTTTCAATCATGATCTGTCCCTACGAATATATAAGTTATTTAAAGATTAGCTACATAAACATGAAGTATAAGAACTTGAAAGCAAACATAATATTTATTGATCAAAGAAAAAACTTTCACATTTTCTAGTTGCATCAAAGATAAATACAAAAAATATTCAAATAAAATACAAGACTGAAATTTAAAAACTTATTCTACAGTCATGAAAACTTGAGCTTTTATCCACGTATGATGTCGATTTCGTTCGTCATCACTCCCTTCATCTTTCTTCTTGTTGAAACACTGAAGAAGAGATGCTTAGATTTATTGGATGAATTCTAGGTTGAGGCGTTGGAACTTATTTATAGGTATAGACAGCATGAGGATTTATTTGATTAGGCAATGTGGGATTAATGAAAGTAAGTATGGGTGGCTAGGATTTTTTTTAAGTGGTTATATGAGTGCTTCAATTGATGAATGGTTGAGATTTATTATAGGGATTAAGGGACGGTGGAGAGATAGGAAGAGGTGGTGTTAATATTTAAGAAGGAAGAGAGAGAAGGCATTGGTTTGGTTTTATGCATTTGGTTTTGGACATTAAGGGGGAAAGAGGCATGAAGAAGTGGGCATTAGCTTATTTAGGCATGGAGAACTAGGGGCGCATGGAGTTAGTTGGGATATGAAGGAAGTTGGGCATTGAAAAGAGAGGAGATGGATGTGCGCAACAATTGAGGGCAGTTAGGGTATTAGGGTTTAATGATATGGTGCCTCCTAATGAGAGAAAAGAGAGGTTAGTTAGGGTTCTTAGATGTAACACTCAAATGGATGGTTTTGATTTATGGAGGATATGGAAAGGAAGGGTGTGGAGATGCGGAAGAAGAGAAACCAAGGGGGTGCCCATTATTTGCATAAGAAAGGGGAGTGTGGGGTGCTAAAAATAAAGAGAGAGAAGGGTGGCGCGTGCTCCAGATAAAGGAAGAGAGGGTGTTGGTTTATTGGAGCATGAAGAATAAGGAGGAAGTGGCCATTGGATCTCATGAGTTGTGGCACTAGGGTTTGTGATGAATGGCCTTGCATCTTGGCCATTGGTTGGAGCTTTTCTTCTAAACCCTTGGATCTTGATGTAGTGCCTTGATTCTCTAGGATTTGGTGATGTGGCTCTATAAATCTTGACTGTCGAGTGGAGCATTGTCTCTTAGCCATTAGATTACTTTCTTATTTAATCAACCCTTCAAATTGATTGCTCTTAACCTCTTAGTTCTTCAATTTTGCTTTGGATTTGAATCAATTTGAGTTTTGATAAACCTAATTTCTCAATTTTCTACAAAAGAGAATAAGAAGTATTAAATTCTACATAATATGAATCAATTAATAAATAATTGAATGCTTCTATATCAAAATTAGTATACTTATCAATAAATAAATAAACAGAAAGGGAATGGGTGAGAGGGAAGAATAAAGATTCTCTCGTAGTTGTCCTCCCTCCCTTTGGCCATCATTCGATGGTTATCCATGGTTAGCCATGGAGTCCCTTTTCCAACCTTGTCAGAATAATAAAAAAATAAAGAAAGGTCAAAGGAGAGGCTGAATGGTGCAAATCGTGGACACTGTGGTGCCCTTTTCCTCTCATCTTTTGACCAGACTCCGATGAACTCCTACTGCTACAGGACAGGCCAACGGTGAGTCCCATGGCGTCATGGCATTGAAGACCTCTCCTCCATTAAAGTAATAAAAAAAAGGAAAGGATGGTGAGAAGAGAGGATGGACTCATTGGATCTCGATTTAGTGATGGTTCTCTCTCTTGCTCGTTGAGGGGAAAATCTTGATGGACCCTTGTACAGACAGTGGCGTATGCCGATTCAGTATTTTCAAACAGTCACTGACCATAATTTTGGGCATCCATGATTTTCAAATCTCCTCCACCAACCTTCCATCTAGAAAAATTAACTATTGTTGGCACACCAACAGTGGTCAGGCTAGCTACCGATGGTTGAGGACGGCTTATGGCTCACTGGTGATGATTAGGAGAAAGGGATTGCTAGTAAAAAAGGGCTTAAGAAATTGATCAGGAAAAATAGGAAGAGGAAGGATATTTGGGCCTAATGAGTTTGGTTTGGGTTCCGATCTGAAATCCAAAATCTAATTACCCATTTACTAGAATAGGAGATTTTGCAATTTAACCCTAACAAAGTATATATTCAGTAAATGCTTTTTTTCAATAATTGACTGAACCAGACTAAATTAAGCTAGTTTAATTTGGTTTAGGGTGTTTTACAATTAAGTCCCTAATAAAGTATATATTATTTAAAGGTCCATTTACCTAGAAAGGGATTTTTATAATTTAGTCCTTGATAAAGTATTTATTATATAAATGTTCTTGTAAACTGAATTTTGTTTGTTGTAATTATATAAAGTGCTTGGGTTATTATTCATTTGCTGAAAACTTATAATCATGATAAAAATGAAAATCATAATAAAGTTTTATATGACTATTTGAGTTTTTCAATGTTAAATTAAAGTTAGTAGGTTTATTATATTCAGAAGTAGCCACAGCATCCTAGATATAGTAAAAACCACATAAAGACTATAAATTAAAGTATAATGGCATGAGAATAAAATTGTAATTAAGTCATAGAGATAATTAATTTTATCCATAGGGAGTGGTTATTTTATGATTTAATTAGAATAAGATAGTAGTCTAGATATTAAGGATAGGATTTTTTCTAAACCCATAGGTATAGAAATTTATTATTTTGAAATCTAACTATGTTGTTGATCTTATTAATAAAGTATTAATAAATTCTATGCATGATGCATCTCTACCCATATGAAGGTTAGAATTTACTACTGAAATTAATTATTTTAGATTATAGTTTATGTTCTATAGCACTAAAGTTTTCTATGCTTATTGATTATTATAGCTAATCCTACGCATATATTAATAATGCTGCTCTTATTCCAATATTAAGTGGTGATAATTTTTCTAACTGGAAAGGTAGTATTCTTTACATTCTTTGGTATAAGAATCTTGACTTGCGCTTCATGTAGATGAACCATGTATTCCCATTGATTCAAGTACACCATAACGGACTTTAGCATATGAGAAATGGAGTGATTCAATCACTTGAGTTTGATGCTTATCAAGTCTCGAGTGCCTAAAAGTATTAAAGATTTAATCTCTCGACGTGATAAGGTCAAGGATTTTATGAAAGCCATTAAAGTAAGTTTGAAAGTTCTAATAAGATATTGGCCAGTACCCTAATGAAGAGATTTTCAAGCATGAGGTTTGATAGTTCTAAAGGTATATATGACCATATTATGAAAATGAGAGATATTGTGCTCAACTCGAGTCTTTGAAAGTTGAGATTACTGATTCTTTTCTAATTTATTTTATTTTGAATTCTCTACCTGCAGAGTATAACCCTTTCAAGATTTTCTATAACATACATAAGAAGAAATGGTCCGTTAATAAATTTTTGACTATGTATATTCAAAAGAAGAAAGATTGAATAAGAGAAGCAAGATATAAAGCATAAAAGTACTAACCTTGCTACTCAAAGAAAGCAAAAATGTGCTCCTAAAGGAAGAATGATGCTGTAGTGCTAATGAAGCATAATGACAATAAAGTTATATGATTCTTTGTAAAAAAGGGACACATGAAGAAGAATTGCATAAAGTATAAGAAATGACTAGAAAAAAGATATTTTATATCTCTAGTGTGTTAGAATAATTTTCTGTTGATATTTCTAATAATACTTGATGGTTTTGATTCTGATACTACAATTCACATTGCTAATACCATGCAAGGCTTTCTCAATCTAAAGGATTCGAAAGGAAGTGAATAAGATATCTATTCTGACTATCAGATACGTTCACATGTGGAAGCTCTGGGAATTTTTATGTTAATTTTGAATTTTGGCTTTGTTTTAGATCTTGAAATACTTTTATGTCCCTAGTTTCTTTAGAATTTAATTTCTATTTTCAAGTTGATAAATATTAGTTTTGATTTTCATTTTGAGAATTCTATAGTCAATCTTTTTTGGAATAAAGGTATTATTGGCATCGGTTTGATGCTGGATGGTTTATATAAATTAGATTTGAATCTGAACTTTGAATATAAATCATTCATCTATGTATGGTGATAATATTAACAAAAAAGAGAATATTATTAAAGAGAACTCATCAAGTTTATAGCACAAAAGGTTAGCCTATATCTTTTTAGAGAGAATAAAGAGGTTAGTAAATGACAACATTTTAAAAGATGTTGATTTTACTAACTTTGGCATTTGTTTGGGTTGCATAAAAGGAAAGTAAAGTAACAAATCTTCTAAAGATGTCAAAAGGAGTTCTAACATTTTGAAAATCATACACACTAATATCTGTGAACCATTTTCTACTCCTATTTTAATGGTTAGAGATATTTTATCTCATTTATTGATGACCATACCAAGTACATATATCTCTACCTTCCGCTTGAAAAAATTGAGGCACTAGATGCCTTTAAGATTTATAAAGCAGAAGTAGAGAAATAATTGAAAAAGAAATAGAGATCATAAGATCTGATAAAGATAGGGAATACTATGGAAGATACATTGAAAGGGGTTAGTTGATAGATCCATTTAGTAAGTTCCTTGAAGAAGAGGGTATTATTGCCTAATACACAATGCTTGAAACACCACAACAAAATGAAGTCTCAGAAAGAAGAAATTGTACACTAATGGATATGATAAGAAGTATAATTAGTAATTCTAATCTTCTTTTATCTCTTTGAAGTGAAACATTAAAGACAATAGTGTATATATATCTTAAATGGAGTTCCATCGAAGACTATACCTAAAACTTTTTTTCAGTTATGGAAAGGATCAAAACCCAGTTTAAATTACTTACACATATGGGGATATCTAGTTAAGGTGCAAATTTATAATCCACACTTAAAGAAATTAGATTCTAGAATAGTTAATGTCTATTTTATTGGCTATACAGTAAATTCTAAGAAATATAGGTTTCATTGTCCTTATAACACACCCAAGATAGTTGAAGCATACTAAGTTTCATGAGGATTATGAATTTAATGGAAGTGGTTTTCCTCGCAAGGATGAATTTGAGAAAATAAGAGATCAAATTGATCAATGCATAAAAGATATGGGATTTATTGTTATTCAAGAAGATCCACAAGATCGTGAACAACCTATTGGGATTCGGATGTACAGTGGAAGGATTTAAAATTTTAACCATACATCAACAATTGATTACAAAAGATCCGAACCCCAATCTCAAAATCATTTTGATGATTACAATCAAACATAGAGATAGCTAGTAAGACATAAAAGGGAATAGAGATACCTTCAGATTTCTTGATTGATATCTATAAGACACCCAATCGTGTACCCTCCAACAGTGATCAACACAGGAATGAATCAAGGACTCTCTCTCAACTTTTCTTGATTCTCTTCTCAAAAAATCAGCATATCCCAATCTCTTTTCTTGATTCCCTTCTCAAGAAATCAGCATGCCTTTCTTCCTTAGCCAAGAACCTTTCTTGATTTCTTTCTCCTTTAGCCAAGAATCTTTCTTAATTTCTTTTCATAGGAAATCAGCATGCCTTTTCTTTGTCCCTTTTGCGAAGAATCTTTCTTGGTGTGAGAAGAGTTATGGCATCAACCCCTTGGGCATCCAACTCTTGGATGCGTGAAGCCCTTAGGGCATGAGAACGTCTCCTCTTCATGAAATCCCTTGAGGCATCCATCACCTCTTCACGTAAGAAAGAGGGCTTCTTATAGGCGTGAAACCCTTTCGCGCAAAAACTTCTCTTGAGTCAAGCCTCTTTGACGTGTGGTCTTTTATTCACATGGAGATGGGGCGAAACTCCTTAGATGTGAACTATTATTTCACGTAGAGATGGGGCATGGGACTCCTTTTAGGGTGTGATAAATCAATGCACAAAATAAGGGAGGTGTCAAACACTTTGGCACAAGGAGTCCTCTTGGGTGTGGAGTTATATTTGGACTTAGATTTGACACCGTCAACCTCTGACACAATCAACTTTGACATGATCAAAGTTAGTTAGGAGTCCAAGTGCTATAAGAATTTGATTGTGTCAACTTTTGACAAATCAAATATTTGATTAATCAATGTTATTAAGGGATTAGTTAGGGTTTTACATGTGCTAGTATGTTTATGGCCCTAATTAGGATTTCATCTAAATCCAGTTAGGTCCTCGAAGACCTAATCATAAGTTTATGATCAATTTTTTTGTGTATGACCTATTGGATTTCACGTCTAGCCAGTAGTAGGCTCATGCTCATGTGCACCTAATGTAATTAGAACTCTTCTAATTAATTAGACCCAAAACATGTTAATCCCATATGCTATAATTAATTAGAATTCTTTTAAATTAATTACTGAATTAAATTCTTTAATTCATAAAAATCTACAAGTCAAGATAAGGTCTAGCAATGAGTCATGACTACCTAAAGATGTGGAATTTCGATGGAATAACTAAACATCCTTTCATGATGAGTTACCATATAATTCAATCCTTTGATTACACAATATTACAGATAAATCATGCACATAAAATTATGTCAAGTCCAAATACCTACCCATATATATCTCGATTTGATGATGATGACTTGATTGATAAATATTAATTTTTTTAAATTTTCATTCTACTTTGGTCAAAGACTTTTTGAGTCATCATCTTATGAGATCATATAGGATATTCTCTCTTTTTACAAGGAGTGATTGATTCTTTGTTGACCATTTACAACCTCCATGCACATACTTCACCGTACCTAAATATATCCACACATATCTCAGAGAGTCATGCTAGGGTATGAACCAAGTATAGATTCACATATATAAGGTACTATGGTGATCTCAGATCTAAAGATCACTTGCACCACTTTCATTGAAGAACCATCTTTTGACATGCTTGTAAGGCTCCATTAGATATTTTTCGTATGGATCCATTCAGTGAATTTATTTCTCAATGAGCACCTACATCCTCATATTAGTGTCTCTAGATAAGTGATTATGAGATCAATCATTTTCTCCATCGAGTATACATAGTATCAATCTTATCGATATCATTGATTTCTGACTCAATGATCTTATGATTGAAAATATTTTAGATTGGAGCTATCAAGATTTTAGATCTTATTGGCATGATCTCAGCATGACCCTAAAACCATTATTCTAATCTATGGAGTTCGTCATAATCTTAATTAAGTCATAAATGAGATAATAAGGTATAGCATATGATGAAACATAATGGCACATATTATAAAAAATAATCAATGTCATATACATGAGCAGAAAGATAACATAGAAAAGTCCTATCGCATCATCCATGTGATTGGCTTGTAGGATGCTATTCTTCTATAATCAATTCAAGAACAATCACCCCATAAAGAGCAAGTTCATATTGAGCCTACCACTGAAAATACTCAAAATATAGATATAGTAGGATTAAGAAGATCCTCAAGAGGAAGAATATCTATAATTTCTAGTGATTACATTGTCTATCTACAGAAATCCAACTTTGATGTTGGACCAGATAATGATCCTAAGTTATTTTATAAGTCATGCATGAAAATAAATCCACATTCTACTATGATGCCATGAAAGATGAGATTGAATTTATTGCTAAAAATTAAGTCTGGGATCTCGTTAAATTACTATAAGGTACTTTAGCCATTGGCTATAAATAGGCCTATAAGACTAAAAGAGGCTCCTCAAGTAAAGTTGAATGATATAAGGTCAGATTTGTAGCTAAGAATTTTACTCAAAAAGAAGGTATCGACTATCATGAAACCTTCTCTCCAGTTTTAAAGAAGGATTCATTAAGGATAATTATGAATTTAGTAGCTCATTTTGATTTAGAGTTACATCAAATAGATGTAAAAATGATATTTCTAAATAAAAATCTAGAAGAAATAATGTACATGACTCAGTCTGAAGGTTTTTGTATAAATAAAGATAGTCATCTTGTCTGTAAGTTAGAGAAATTTATATATAGACTTAAACAGGCATCCCACTAATGGTATATGAAATTCCATGATGTTATTATCTCTTTCGGCTTTATAAAAAATATTGTGTATCAATACATATACCTTAAGGTTAGTGGGAGTAAGTACATATTTCTGATCCTATATGTAGATGATATATTACTTACAACTAGTGATTCAAGTTTGCTAAAGAAGGTAGAACTCTTGCTTTCTCAAAACTTTAAGATAAAGGATATAGATGATGCATCTTGTATCATTAATGTGGAGATTCACAGAGATAAATCATGAAAGATTTTAGATTCATCTCAAAAAACCTATATTAAAAAATTTTTGAAAAGATTTGAAATGATAGATTATACTCCTAAAATTGCACATATTATGAAAAGTGATAAATACAATTAGAATCAATGTTCACAAAATGAATTGACAAAAAGTAAATAAAGAATATCCCATATGCATCTACAGTGGAAAGCTTGATATATGTTCAGATCTATACAAGACATGATACTGCATATACAGTAGGAATATTGGATAGATACCACAGCAATCCTGGTCTTGATTATTGAAAAGTTGCAAAGAAGGTCATATGTTATCTACAAAGAACCAAGCATTATATACTTACCTATAGATACACCGATCACTTGGAAGTGATTAGACATTCAGACTCAGATTTTGGTAGATATGTAGATACAAGAAAGTATACTTCAGAATATATTTTTCTTCTTGCTGGAGGTGCTATTTCTTGAAAAAGTAATAAGCAATCTATAGTTGCTTCATCTACCATAGAGACAGAGTTCGTTGTATGTTATGAGGTTACTTCATAGATGATATGGATGAAGAATCTCATTTTTGATTTAAGAGTTGTCGATTCCATTGCAAGATCAATAAAGATTTACTATGATAGCTCCATTGTAGTTTTCTTTTCTAAGAATGATAAAAGTGAAAGTCGTAGCAAGCACATCGATATAAAATATCTTGCTATTAAAGATCATGTCAAAAAGTATAAAGTGGATATCCAACATATTAATACTGAATTAATGATTGCAGACCCCATGACTAAAGGATTATCATCAAATAGTTTAAAGATCATATGGATCATATGGGAATCATTAGTTCAATTCTTATTTGATTTACTTCTTGTATAATATTTATGATATTCTTAGAAATAAAGGACATGATTTTGTTTGTGCATATAAAATTCATATCATAAATAAAGTTAGACTCTGAATAGCTTGCAAGAAGTTATTCATAAAGAAAAGTATGAGTGCTTAAATAAAAAGTTTCATACGTTGTAATACAAGGAAAGGAGTATTCAATTTATAGAATATAATCACCATGATTTATGTATTAAAATTCTTATTTAAGTAAGAGTATTGCTTTGAGTTGGTTCATGACCATATTATAGTTTTGTTTATCATTTATTTGATATCTCGATTGTGACATATAGGCTAAGTGGGAGAATGTTGTACTCGTCCCAAATATTAGGGACTTGATGTGGCCCACTTGTAACCTAATCGTTAAAGATAATTTAAGATAATTAAGGTGATAAAGAATAATTAAATTTTTTAAGATAAGGATAGATTCAAGTCAAGATACCATTGCAGTTGTGCTTTGAATATAGACTGAAGAAGTTTTGTTAATCTAAAAGAGTCCCTAATCTAGCCTACAAATATAGTCTATGACACTCTATCAAGTATAGCTATTGAGATCCTCAGGCACAACTAGAAGAACTCTTTTACAGTATTCTTTTATAGGATAGAAGCAAGGTAGGTTCACCTATAAGATTTGTCTTCCGATATTCTCACAACTTTCTTCATCTCTAATTCATTTTCGACCTGAACAATAATGGTTGAAGGCATGTTTATTTCCACATTCAGATTAAATTTTCAATATGGATATCTGGTAAATGGATTGCAGACGGTATGAAACTCGATGTACCATGTCGTTACTTGTGACTTTCTTTTTTTCATGTATGGCTTCCCTTTTATTCTAAGAATTATCCAAAAAAATTTGGTAGGATTCAATCAGGGAGCTACGTAAAACCTTTAGAGGGGCCATGACCTCCATCGTAGGATCTTCTTACTAATATCTCCATTCACGCATGCTTTCCCATCTTAAATACTATATTTTATACTAAATTTCTTTGTTCTTCCTAATTTTGCCCCTTGCTAAATCCAAGAAAATGCTTCCTTCAATAGATCCAACTAATCGAGCTAGTGCAACAGATGGATCTATACATAAAACATACCAAAAAAGATTTTCAAAATTTTATTTAGAATAGTACCATTGATGGCAGCATGGACATGCATGGATGGGCGTCTAAGATTCGCATTAATCAAACAGTGTGCTTTATCTAATTCATTCATTGTTCTGTTCCTTTACCTTTTCTCATGCCAAGTAGTCTTCAAAAGCCCTTCACGGTGCTCCTACAACATATACTCAAATTAACGATCAATTGCTGGTGCAACTATGGCATTCTTGGTGTTCAGCCTCCTCAACTCAGTCTTGGCTATGCCCAATCCATCTACCATCGCTATGGTCCCTATCCTCATCTTTCTCTTCATCACCTCCTTTCAATATTCTTCCTTTACATCATCGTGCTTGGAACCATGCCGCATCTCCCAAAGGGTGGTGCCAGCTTTCTCCTGGCCCGACCCCTTGGCCGATAGTCGGTAGCCTCCCATGATGCTCTGCCACAAGCCCCCTTCTAATGGATTCTGGACGTCGCACAAGGCAAGGATATCATCTGCATCCGTCTTGGTAGTGTGCATATAGTTGTCGTCAACTCCCCGACCTCGGCCTCCAATTCCTCAGGAAGCACGATGCGACCTTCACATCCCAACCCCTCACCACATGTCCTCCAGGAACTTGGGCCAGGGGTTCCTCTCCATCGGCGTTGCTCCATGGGGTGAGCAATGGAAGAAGATGAGGAGAGTGGTGGCATCTGAGCTCGTCAGTCCCTTGAGGCTCCACTGGCAATCAAGTGCACATGATGAGGAGGCTGATCACGTCGTTAAATACGTATATAACTTATGCAAGGTGGGTTTGGCTACGATAGACATCAAACCCATGGCACATTACTGCAGTGGCAATGTTATCAGAAGGATGGTTTTTGGAGTCAGGCACTTTGGGGAGGTGGAGAACATGGAGGGCCTGGCACGAATTTCATTTCTAGTTTGAGAGTTATCAATTTTATTGCAAGATCAATAAAGATTTATTGTGATAAATCCACTATAGTTTTTTTCTAAAATAATAAAGTAAAAGTTGTAGTAAGTACATCGATATAAAGTATCTTGCTATTAAAGATCATGTCAAGAAGCATGAAGTGAATATCTGACATATCAATACTAAATTAATGATTGCATACCCCATGACTAAAGGATTATCGACCAACAGTTTAAAGATCATGTGAATCATCTGAGAATCATTAGTTCAATTCTTGTTTGATTTGTTTTTTGTATAACATTTATGATATTCTTAGAAATAAAGGACATGATTTTTGTTTGTGCACATAAAATTCATGTCATAAATAAGATGGATTCTGAATAGCTTATAAGAAGTTATTCATAAAAAATACTATAAAATGCTTAAATAAAGAGTTTCACGCATTGTAATATATTGAAGGGAGAATTTATAAGATATAATTGCCATGATTCATGCATTGAAATTTCTTATTTAAGTAAGAGTTTTGACTTGAATTGGTTTATGACCATATTATAGTTTTATTGACCACCTCTTTGATATCTTGATTATGACACATAAGCCAAGTGGGAGAATGTTGTACTCGTCCAAATATTAAGAACTTGATGTGGTCCACTTCTAATCTAATCGTTAAAGATAATTTAAGATAATTAAGATAATAATGAATAATTAAAAGTCTTTTAAGATAAGAATAGACTCAAGTCAAGATAAGGACTCCACTATAGTTGTGCTTCGAATATGTATAGAAGAAGTTATGTTAATCTAAAAGAGTCCTTAGTTTAGCCTACAAATATAGCTCATGACTCTTCATCAAGTATAGTCATCGAATCCTTAGGCATAGACAAAAAAAATCTTTTGCAGTATTTTTTTAGAGGATACAAGTAAGGCAAATTCATCTACAAGATTTATCTTTCAATATTTTCATAACTTTCTTCATCTCTGATTCATTCTAGGCTTGAACAATAATAGCTAGAGATATGTTTATTTTCGCATTCAGATTAAATTTCCTACATAGATATCTGGTAAACGGGTTGTAGGCGGTATGAAACTATGTGTACCATGTCATTACTTGTGACTTCTTTTTTTCATGTATGGCTTCCCTTTTTATTCTAAGAATTACCCAAAAAAATTGATAGGATTCAATCAAGGAGCTACATAAAAATTTTAGAAGGCCTCCTATTAATATCTCTGCTTTCCTATCTTAAATACTCTTTCCTACACTAAATTTCTCCATTCTTCCTAATTTTGTCCCCCGCTAAATCTGAGAAAAATATTTCCTTCAACAGATCCAACCGATCGAGCTAGCTAGTCCAATAGATAGGCCTACATAAACATACCAGAAAAGGATTTTCAAACTTTTTATTTTAGAAATGGTACCGTTGATGGCAACTACAGACATGCATGCATGGGTGTCTAAGATTCGCACTAATCAAACATAGTATGCTTATTTGATGGGTGTGGATCCTTTACTGTACATACGATATATCGCATGGTGTGGTGCATCAAATGTACCATCTATCACATGATGGATGATACATGTGGCCATGCCACATGTGGCATGCATTGCACAGCCCGCTATGCATGCAGGCATGTGCGCTGTGCACCACACCATGTGCACGGCAGAGGATCTGTGCGCTTATTTAACTCATTGCTTGTTCTACTTTCTTTACTTTTTCATGCCAAAGTCTCAAAAGCCCTTCACGGTGCTCCTACAACATAAACTCAAAATGATCCTATTGTAGGTGCAACTTATTGGGAAATATGTCCTAAAGCCAATCATATAGGTTGTAGATAATTGTGCTCCATACATGTATATAAATTATAAAATGATAAATATTATCTGATAGATTCATCATAAGAAATACATCTTCCTAAATATAACTTACATGTTATGATGAAGTCCTTAAAGCTGTGCACGGCAGAGGATCTGTGCGCTTATTTAACTCATTGCTTGTTCTGCTTTCTTTTACTTTTTCATGCCAAAGTCTCAAAAAGCCCTTCACGGTGCTCCTACAACATAAACTCAAAATGATCCTATAGTAGGTGCAACTTATTGGAAATATGTCCTAAAGCCAATCATATAGGTTGTAGATGATTGTGCTCCATACATGTATATGAATTATAAAATGATAAATATTATCTGATAGATTCATCATAAGAAATACATCTTCCTAAATAGAACTTACATGTTATGATGAAGTCCTTAAAGCTACTTCCAAAATGATAAAGAAAGATTTATCGTGTGGTTCTTAAATTCTACTCACGATCAAATGATACAATTATTATAAAGATGATAATTGTATCGAGTATAGGTCATTGTGTATCATATTAGTTGGTTGTCCTCTTAACCAAGGCATGTGGTGACATGGATATGGCATATGGTTGATATGTAAGAGTACATTTCACTAAGTGTGATCATTTTTGGAGTACTCTGCTTTCAAGAGTTACTCTCATAGGATATGGGTATAAGTATCCCTCTGACCTGAGGTTACTTCGATGACTTGTAAGCAACTCACTGTGCTTTGATGCCAGACTATCTGAATTTTTAATTCGATGATGAAAGATTTCTGAGTACAATCAAGTACTTGTGAAGTCTGAGTGCGAGTCAAGATGGGATTGACTACTTTAAGTAAAATTGAAGATGATGCATCACCATATTTCAATTCAGCAAAACTCTGATCAGAGTAGTCCTAGTGAGGAGTCACATAATTTTTGAGGTTGAGACACAATGTGGACCACTCATCCAGGATTGATAGTTTAACCCTAAGTCATCTTTGAGTATCGAGAGTTAAAGGAATGAATTATATGGTAACTATATCCACATGGGTTCTAGAGTATTACTGGGCATACATTCGACCTATCCGGATGTCAGAAATCATTGCTAGATGGTAGCTTCGATTAGTATAGAAACCGATTTCTGTGCTACCGACTTAGGTTCAAATCTATGGGGTCACACATATAGAAGTATCTGTCTGATCAAATGGCTAATCGATGATTATGAATCGTTGAAGGATTTAATTATCAATGTGATTGATGATTAATCCTATGCAAAGGTTGTAACAAATTATTTACTAGTAGTTGGTAAATTAGAGAAATAATTAATTAATAGTATGATTATTATTAATTCAATTTGATTGAACAATAGAGATTGGATCAGATCTAATTGAATTGGATTCAGTTAGATTTGCTGTAGATTGATTGGATGCAGTCCTATTGGATAACAAGACTTATTTCAATTGATCTTAAGGATGCAAATCAAATTTTGAGTTAAATAAGATTTAATTTAATTTAATTTAGGTTGGATTAGATCAAATCCTATTGGATAATAGGTTTATTAGTCAAGCACTATTATCCAAAGCTTCCCTGATATCCATTAAGATGAGAAGAATCAATCTCTGGATCAATGAGATTTTAATCTAACTAATTTTTTAATTGGATTGGGCCTAATTGATTTTCTAATTAAGACCTAATTAATTAGTTTGTTATAACTAATTTCTAAGTTAGTTAGGATTGGATCCAAAATTAATTAGAATTGGAATAAGATTCTTGAACCCTATTTGTAATAGGACTTAACCAATTTCTAAATTCATCTATTTAAGATCTCTCCATGCCTAACTCCTCTTCACCGTGAGATATCCATGCCCCACAAGAAGTGCCGTGCCCCCTTATTCCTTCCATGAGAAAAGAATGCGTTCCTCCTCTTTTGGTCATCAAAAAGAAAGGAGGGGCGTCCAAGAGTTGGATGCCCCATATCCCAAGCATCTAGGCTTCCTTCCAACCCCTTTTGAAAGAATTTTGTGAGGCTTTTACTACTAGTTCTTAGGCATCAAAGAGAGGCTCTCTTGCTGGTCTTACAATAAAAAATTGAAAAGAAAAGTTCTTCCCAATGAGAGAAAAATAAGGAAGAAGAAGGATCTTCTTTCTAGTGCGCAGCCTTGGAGAAGAAGAAATTCTTCTATCAGATTTTTTAATTTTTTTAGAATAAAATTAGATTTGATTTAATTTTAACATGATAATTTAGAGAAAAATATCAAAAAATTTGATTGAGTGTTTGGGGCTTCCTAGAGCTCTAGATCAAGGAGAAAAAGAGAAAAGAAAGGAGAAGAACGGTTCTTCTCTTAGGTCACTCTTTTGAATTCTTCTAGAGCTTAAGATTTTATATAATTTTTGCATGAAAAATCAAATTAATTTAATTTTATCATAAAAAATTAGAGAAAAAAAGTTCTTCTTAAAGGTATGGAAGGAAGAGAGAATGGTTCTCTCTTGCGTGTGGAAGAATTAAGAAAAAAAGATTCTTCTCTTGATCTCTATCGTAGAGATTTGATGCGTGGATTTAAGAAGAAAAAGAAAAAGTCTCCTTATTCTTCATCTTCTTTATATTCTTTTAGATCAGTCAAAGTACGATGTCTTCACGAGCTAGTACTTCTGGAGAGATCGATCAGCACAAGGACTTCGTGTGGATACCTGTAGAGATCGGACACATGTACGGCTGCTGAGCATCATGAAGAACCAACTATCATAGATTTTGGATGTAGTGATCTACTACCCGTGCTCAAGTATGGAGTTTTGAACTCAATTCATATTTAGATATAATCTAAATATAATTTAGATATGATCTAATTGCATATAGATGTGATCTATACTTGCTGAATTTTAGATTTTAGATTTACATACATGCATATTAGTTCATATCATGAATCCTATATGGTAATTTTAGATTTGATCTATACATGCATTGTAGATTAAATTATTTAATCTATGTATGTTTCACTATAAAATTTTAAAATACATGCACAAAATCACCACGCTTCCCTTCAACTGATATCAGAGTGAAGGTTTGTTATGACATGAACATATATGTATGTAGAGTTAAAATCTAGATTTAGTAATGTATGAGATGTATTATAATCTGATTTTAGATATGATTTAATGTAAAAATCAGATCTGATATAATTTAGATTAGATCTAAATTTTTGCGTATATGATATGTGAGTAGATTAGATGATCCAATTAACAAGTATTTGGATTGGATTGATCATCAGATCATCTGGTCATAGGATCAAAATAGTTTAAAGGCTCTCTCTTCCTGTTCGATAGGGTGCTCTTATGACGTGTAGGGATGTCATGTAATTTAATCTCATTGTTGGGTATAAAATACCCTCAGCCGAAGTTCTCGACAGGTGGCACCTATCCGTACTTCTCCAAGATGGGTTCCTCAGTCGCCTATCAGATTGCTCCAAGTGCCCTCTGGACTCCGTTTTCGGTCGACCTTCTACAGTGCTCATTGAGCTCCGCTACTGACCGATCTTCTACAGTGACCGGCATCAGACTGAACTCTCTTCAAGCTTCGTCTACGACCGAACTTTCCCAATGATTGATCCCCACACCGACCTTCTACAGCTATCGGCAGTTCTCCGAACTTCTTCTGAAATTCTCATAATCCAGTTCAACTCCAATCTGAACTACTCCGTACTTTGTCAACGGCCGTACTTCGCCAACAGTAGATTTCTTCAATC
>KE506241.1:100821-113648 GCA_000441515.1 Elaeis oleifera
ATATATATATATATATATATAAAACAATCAATACTAATTTATATTGGTCAATTAAAGACCAATAAAATTAAGAAATAAATAGCTATCAATTAGAATTATTTCTAATCTATAATTAGAGATCCTAGCCTATAATTAGAGATCAT
Source organism: Elaeis oleifera (assembly GCA_000441515.1). NCBI lineage: Eukaryota > Viridiplantae > Streptophyta > Magnoliopsida > Arecales > Arecaceae > Elaeis > Elaeis oleifera. The sequence goes on from KE506241.1 coordinate 100,965, forward strand.
GTCTTCTCAACAAATATGTTGAAAATTTGATAATTTATATTGGTCAATTAAAGATCAAAATTATAAAATAAATGACTGTCAATCAAAAATATTCTAGCTTATAATTAAGGAATCATGCTTTCCTTGACGCTCCTCTCAAATTGATACTAAGGAGTCAACCAATGATAATTTGTTAATAAGGAACTAGTATCGATTGTATGAGAGCGTCTTTGTAAAGATATCAGCAACTTTATCTTTGGAAGGCATATGCGGAAGCAAAATAAGTTGCCAATTATAAGCATCATATATATAATAACAATCAAGCTTAATATGCTTTATTCATTTATGAAAAATTGAGTTCTTAGTGATTTTAATGGTAGCCATCATATCACTGTGTAAGGGAGTAGGTGCCGATTAAAAAATTGAAGTTTAGTAATAAGTCCACGTAACCATTCAACCTCAAAGCATGCTGAAGACATAACTCTGTACTCAACTTTAGCAGAGGATTTGGACATCCTTTCCTACCTTTTGTATTTTCAAAAGATAAACTCATTCCAAATAAACACACCAACCAAATATAGATTTGTGAGTATTGAGACAATTATCTTAGTCCACATCAGTAAAGGCATGTAAGTTCATAGATGAACCTCGGGAAAAATGAGTCCATAATTTGGGATGCCCTAGAGATATTGAATAATGTGATGAACAATGGCTAGATGAAGGTGATGAGGAGAGTCAAAAAATCAACTCACAATGTTGACCGCATAACAAAAATTGAGACGAAAAAAGGTGAGATAGATTAAACAACCAATAGGTCTCCTATAAAGAGTAGGATAAGAGAGTAGATTGTCCTCATCATTTCAAAGTTTGCCATTCCATAAGAGTATAAAGAGTAGGATAAGAGAGTAGATTGTCCTCATCATTTCAAAGTTTGCCCTTCCATAAGAGTATTTATGAAAAATATTTTTGTCATGTTGGTGAGCTCAATAAGATCTTATATATATTTATGCTAATTAAAGAAGAATCCTCTTGAGGTCTGGTAGACCTCCAATCCAAGAAAGTAGCTAAGTAGACTAGGATCCTTCATGTGCAATGTCTACTTTAAAACCCACCGCTATTATCATTTCTTGTGATTGGTATATCATCAACATAAACAAGAAGAATATTAATTCCATGTATGGATCACTATAAAAATATTGAAGGATCAAACTTTCTCTAATTAAATCTTATTTCAAGAATAGTGCCTTTGAGCTTAGAAAATCAAACTCGTGGAGCTTCTTTGAGGTCATAGAGTGAACACTGTAGACGATAAATAGAATTAGAGGAAGGTACATCTAACTCTTTAGGAGGTCTCATATCAACTTCTTCTGTTAATTCAATATTGAGAAATACATTTTTAACATCCATCTGATATATAGACCAATTGTATGAGGCAACTAAGGCTATGGCAGTATAGATCATAGTCATTTAGCAATCGGAGCAAATATCTTATGATAATCAATGCTAGATTCCCAACGATTTCTAAGGCCACCAACCACATCTTGTATCTATCTAAAATGCCATCATATTAATTTAGTTTCACTGTGTAGACCCATTTGCAGCTAATAGGCCTAACATTTGCCACTAATAGGCCTAACATTGGGAAGGTGTGGCCCTGTCTCCCATGTTTTGTTGGATATAGAGCATTCAACTCTTTATCTATAGTTTGCTTCCAACAATCCTCTTTAACAGCTTGAGAATATGAGTGAGGAATAGAAATACATGATAATATAGACAAGTAGACAATAAAAGATGAAAAATCATAACAATTAGGTGGATGACTTATATGAGACAAGCGACAAAAGATAGATTCTTGAACATAAGAAGTAGGAGGGCTAGATATAGGGACCTGGATTATTGGAGTGTCAGCAGGGGAGAACATAGGGCCCTTCACTTATAAATCAAATCAGATTTAAAATGATCTATAGAAGAGTCATGAAAAAGATGCAAAATAGAAGAAGAAGCATGAGAAGATATAGATCTATGAGTGTCATAAAAAAATTATTTTCATAAAAAATCACATGTCGAGAAACATAGATCCATTTGAGCTCTAGATCATAACATTGAAAATCTTTTTGATTGACTACTATCTAAGGAAAGCATATCGTGCTGCTTATGCAAAAAAGTTTATTTCATTTTAATGGAGGAAGATGAACAAAGCAGACACATCAAAGCATATATAGAATACCAAAATTTGGTTTTTTTAGAAATAAGCAAAAGTAGGAACATTCATTGTTAAGAATTAGGGACAACTATCTATTGATTAGGTAAATAGTTGTCTATGCTACTTCATCTTAGAAAGTGGATAGGACGGAAGCATTTAGCATATGAGTGCAAGTAACATCAAGAATGTATCGATGCTTTCATTAAGCAACAGCATTTTGTTGAGGAGTGTAAAGACATGATCTTTGAGAGATAATATCTTTGGTTAGTGGAAATGTTTGAAAGTTAGTTAAGGTATATCCCCCCCCCCCCCAATCAGAATGTAAAGTTTTTATATGAGTTTCAAATTGATTTTCAATCATGAATACAAAGGCCTTAAAAGCAAAAATATATCAGATTTATTTTCAAAAATATAATTATATAAAATGACTGCAGTCATCAATACATAAAATAAAGTACCTATATCCTGAATTAGAAATCATGGGAGCACACCAAATTTCAGAATGTACTAGTTCAAAAGCTTTAATAGGGGTATGAGAACCATCAGAGAAAGATAATTTCTTACTTTTCTAAAACAATAGTTAGAACAAAAAAAACTTCTTAGGAGGAGTAACTTTATTGCTAAACGATCAAATTAAACATCATTGTCAAGTTTTGAAATTTGGATGTCCTAACTTCCCAAATGACAATGTCTAGACTTGATTTAAATTGTTTTCATAAAAATAGAACAAAAAGAGTTATTTTCAATGGTTTGAGTCAAAGTAAAAGCCGTTCTCCTTATGTCCTCTCATGATCACTTTTCTTGATTTCAGGTCCTGTATCAAATAACCAATGGATGAGAATAAGATTTTACAATTATTTTGATAGTTAGCCAACAAAAAATAAACTGGTAGATAGTTTAGGAACAAAAAAACATCTATTAGATTAAGATTGGGCGAAATAATATTATCAATTTCAGTAATATCAAAAAAGACCATTATAGAAAGATAATATTTACAAACTAGTGGATGAAGAAGTGATATGGTTGGATGCAGCAAAATAGATATATGGGGACCTAGAGAAATATTTACTTGAAATTTTTATGGTAGATAAGGCTGATCGAATCATCTGTTGAATGGACTCAACAGAGATTGAAAGTTGGATTGTTACAGAGGATTGATTGTCTATAAAGACCCAGATTAAGAAGTCTTTGATAATTCAGTATTTGTATGGAAAGCCCTTGTATGTTTATTTTGAGGTCAGTGATGGCACTCAATGATGATATGCCTTTCTTTCTTATAATAGATGTAAAATTTTTCTTATAATCTTTTGCAATATGTCCAAATTTTTTGCATAAATAATATTGGACATTCTAAGGATCACATGATTTAGATGCATCATGAGCTACAAAAGCCATTACTGAAGTTTCTTCATGGTTCTCTTGATGAGCTTGAGAAGAATCTTTTATTCTTTATGTAATACTTCTTTAAAGTAATCTCCTATGTTGGGAACTAGCTTTCAATTCATTAGATTAGAACAAACTGTCTCTAATTTAGGTATGAGCTTTACTAGGAACTGACCCCTCATATTTTTTTTTATAAATCATGTTCAACAGAAAGAACTGCTGGGGATATATTCTCATATATAGTAAAATTATATTCAAACCGTAGATTCATAAATCTTAAGCAATACTCTTGAACAGTCTTACTTCCTTGAGTATACCATTAGTTTTATGACAATATTGCATTTCCTGGCATCATTATTTTGATAATAGATATTTTTTAAAGATTCCTACATTATAGGAATCGAGTCATACATGCATAAATTGATGCCAATATAGAGTTCTACTAAGCTAAAGATCAAACTCATAATTTTTGTATCATTTTTTTTCCATTCTTTTAATCCTTCAACTTCAGATTCTCTTAGCTTTGTTTCAGTACCATCTACATAACCCTATAATTCTTATCCTATAATAAAACATTGTAGTGTAAATTCCCACAATGAATAATTTTTTCTATTAAGATAAAAATAGAAAAATAATAGATTTATTTTGAAAATCCATTTGAATTAAGATTCAATCAAATCAAGATGACCCCAAATAATCAATAAATCGAGTATAATGTTGCTATAAGAAGCAAAAAAAGAGAATGAGCCAACTTAAAAATTTCAATCTTTGCTTTAGAGAGTGTTGAACCAATTGTCAGAGGTTGTTGGAAATAATTTCCTCTACTGGATAGGTTGCAAAGACAATCGTTATAGAGAAAAAATCACCGATGCATAGATGATCAGAAAAAATTCAAGACAAAAATATTCCAAACTAAACTTGCTAATTCAATCTAGCAGAGTTACAATTGAGGGTTTGGACCAACACTCAGAGGAATAGACTACTCAGGCTGAACAAAAAATCCAATCAGAATAGTTTGAGTTCACAACAGGCAAGAGACCAAACAAAAAATATACAAATGCAGAAATTTTCTTAAAAAATTTCAAAACCAAAATTCTTCCAAGAATCTTACTCTAATACTAGTCAATATCAAGAACATAGAGAATTGTAAAAAAATTTGGAATTGCCTGCCTCAAGGTGAGAATTCAGGCCATATATATAGATATGATTTGCACATCAATATCGTAATTACAAATAAAGAAATAAATAATCAATACAAATTTACATTAGCAATTAAAGATCAACAAGTTAGAAAATAATTGGCTATTAATCAAAATTGTTTCCAACCTACAATTAGAGATTCCAGTCTACAATCAAAGATCATGTCTCCTTGACCAATATGCTGAAAATTTGATAATTTATATTGGTCAATTAAAGACCAAAAATTAAAAAATAAATGGTTGTCAATCAAAAATATTTTCAAAAATACTCCATCCTATAATTAAGGAATCATGTTTTCCTTGATACTAGTAGCCGCCATCTAATCTAGTTCTTCTAAACCAAGCAATAATCATATCCAAATCTTTATTATTTTGATAGCAATTTTAAGGAATAACACTTTTACAATGACATGATAGGGTAAGAACTATGTAATTTATACTTCTAGATAACAAATAATAATTTTTTTTGGAATACCTAGATTTTCAAGCTTTTTGAAATTTTTGAGGGAACACTTTTGACAGATTATGGTGGTATTTCATATTATGTTGAACACTAGATCCCCAGCCTCAAGGGACAACAGGTTCAAGACTTTAAAGAGTAGGGTTCCTTTCTACTTCTATATATAAGTTAGATCTTTTCATGGTTGTGTGTGTGTACACAAGAATAAGAAACATTATGCTACAACTCTAGATCTAGAGAGATATTATCTCTACTAGATCAGCAAGTTTGGCATGATCTCCATAATTAGATAAGTCCAAAAATTCTTTTGTTAAAAATTCTATGGGGATTTTTCTATAAGGGTTGGATACGCATTATGCATCTCCTTTACATGACCTCTTTATTATGACATAAGATCTTATGAAAGTATCTTCTAAATTATTTATAACCGATTAATGATCTTATCTAAATCTTTATTATTTTGATAATATTTTTAACAACTAGCACTTTTGTAGTGACATAATTAGTGGTTTGCAATATGTAATCTACATTTTTAGATAAAACGAGCAAACTCCCTGGATTGTATATTTTGCTGAACTTTTAGAATTTTTTAAAGAGTTTATTTGGGAGATTACTTTAGAAATTTAATACTATGCCAAACTTTAGATCCCAAGCTTCAAGAGAAGATTTAAAACTTTAAAGAGTGGCATTCCTCTTTAGTTTACTGTATAATAATAACCCTCAATTCACTTATTGTACATTTGATTGTTTTGAAAACATTGGAAAATGTTGAGATTTGACACCTTGAATTCGATCCACAAGGACCTACAGCAAGATCTAGGATGACGAAAAGAGTCCAACAAATCCAAGAACAGTCCAAACGGAGTCCAGACAAAGAAGATACGTATGAGAGAAACCTAGAGCAGGTGGCGAAGGCCGGTGGAGGTTAGCGACGATGCATCCAGGCCTGGCGAATGAGCGAGCGCACATAGGAGAGCGCAGCCCAACATGCAGGCAGGCCTAACGTGGGTGCATGGGGGCGGGCCCAGCATGGGCATGGGGGGCCGGCCCAACTACCGTGCAACAACCCAGGCCGTAGTTCATGTGGCTCATGTGGACCACCGGTCCACGGCATTGGGCGCGGTCCACACACCTATTTTCCTATCGTTTCTCATGGTCCACCATGGATCGCGAGCAGTTTCCCTGCATTTCACGCTCGTTCAGGTGTTTTGGGCATTGTATTGCGCCAAATTTCGTGCGGGAGCACGATCAGAGGGCCTCGAGCATTTGCGGTCAGGATCAGATGGATAGAAGGCTTGTTGACTCGTTTTGGGACACAAAGCCCTATTGGGACTTGGTTGAGGCCTTTAAGACGGCCTGTGGACAACCGAGGCTTATGTAGACAGTCGGCAGAGACCCTGTGCGTAGCAACAGAATAAAGAGGAGTTCGACAGCAGGCAATAGCAGTAGACCCTAGAGAGGCGTCGAAAAGAGCAGAAGTAGGGACTTCAGACAGATTATCAGATAGCAGACAACAATCGTTTAGAGATTCAGGAGGTCTTCCTAGAGAGAGCTTTTGTGAAGGAAGCTTCTTGTTGAGAGAGAGATTGGGTGTATGAGGGTTGAGGGTGTGATCTCCTCTTATAATTTTTTTTCATAGTGAAGCTTGCATGCTCTGTGGAGGTGAGTTTTTGACTGATCCATGTATTTGATTGTGTTCCTGTTTATTTCTTTTTCTTCCCGCTACAATGAGTGGTATCGAAAGATCCTGTAGTGGTGGTGTCTTGACCAGATAATCCCAACAAGTGATATCAGAGCGAGGCGGTACCAGGATGCAGGTTGCAAGGTGGTGATCAAAATTGAAATGGAGAAGACAGGATCCATCAAGGTGGAGATCGATAGGTTGATGAGAAGAGCAATTTCTCCTTATGGCAAGTGAGGGTGAAGGACGTGCTCATCCAACATGAGTTGATCGATACTCTCTTGTACGAGAACACACCAGATGCCATGAAGGAGAAGATCTGGGAGCGGCTACAGATGCAGACAGTAAGTATAATCGGTTTGTATCTGATGGATGAGGTGGTGATTTATGTACTTGACGAGACTTTTCTGATGGTGATGTGATCGAAGCTTGAGGAATTGTATATATATGATGAAATTTCTCACCAATACTCCCTTTCTCTGGAGATAGTTTTATCTACTACGGATAGACGAGGGATAGAGTGTGCAGGAGCATCTCAGCCACTTCTAAAAGATCCTCACCGACCTCCTCAACATTGGTGAGAAAGTTGAGGAGAAGATCAGGGCATGGGTCTTGCTAGCATTGCTTCCTCCTTCGCATGAGTCCTTGGTGACTGCTCTTCTAGTGAGAAAGAGCACCATCAAGATGGATGAGATCACTGTGGTGATTCTTCAGAACAAGATTCTCAGATGGAAGAATCCAGCTTCAAGCTTAGATGGCGGCAGCTCAGCTTTGATGATTTCTGAAGGAGCAGAAGGTAGTAGATGGCGCGGCAGGAGATCGCAAGGTGAGCGATCCATGTCCAGGGTGAGGGACTTGAGCAAGATTAGATAATAGGGTGCGACAAGTAGGGACATCATGTCAGAGATTGCCCATAATGAAGAGATCGAACAAGGACTACTACAGCGATGGCCAGTAACGAGTTAGAGGATGATGTCCTGATGATATCTGATGAGGTATCTACTACTTTTTCAGTAGTGAATTTTAGATTCTGCATGCATCTATCATGTATATTGCAAAGAGGAGCTGATCGACTCCCTAGAGAGCAGAAGGGCACTGTTCATTTATCGGATAGATCAAGCTGTATGATCAGAGGTATCGAGATGGTCAGCTGGAGGATACATGATGGTGCAGTAAGGAGATTGAGAGAGATTTGATACATACCTGATTTCAGATGGAATCTTATCTCAATGAGTAGATTAGATTCGATCGGCTACAGGTGGAGAGCTGATGGAGGAATCCTAAAGGTTTTGCACGGTGATAGGGTGATATTGGAGGAAAGAAGAGAACGAGAGGATATTACTATCTGATGGAGAGTCCAATGCGAGGTGGAGCTTTAGGAGCCAGGAGGAGCACAGAGCGATGTGGAGCTCTAGGTGGAGGTGGATTAGGCATGAGATGCGAGACTCAATATGATAAGAGGTGATATCGCAGAGTGAGATTTTTATTACCATAGGAGGATATCTCGAGCAAGTCTCAAATCAGGAAGAGCACAGCATATGATGGAGATGGGATCGAGCAGTTTGGCTCGACTTTCATGTTGTCCATCCATGATTAGCAAGCATTTGCCCCAGGGCATGAGGGTGAGAGAATTCAAAATCTCTCAAAGTTAGGAGGAGATCGAATGTCGAGTCGAGATGGAGATTGTTGAGATTTGACATCTCGAATTTGACCCATAAGAAGCTCACAGTGAGATCCAGGATGACGAAAAAGTCCAAACAGTCCAAGAATAGCCAAACGAAGCCCAGATAGAAGAGATACATACGAGAGAGGTCCAGAGTAGGTGGCATGGCCCACAAGATGGCGAAGGCCAGCGACAGGTCGGTGGAGGCAAGTGGTGGCGCAGCCAAGCTTGGTGGACATGCGAGCACGTATAGGAGAGTGCGGCCCAGCGCATGGGTGGGCCTAGTGTGGGTGCGCACGGGTCGGCCCAACGACTATGCAGCAGTCTAGGCCAGTTCATGCGGCTCATGTGGACCGTCTGTCCACGACATGAGGCGCGGTCCATGCGCCCATTTTCCTATTGTTTCTCATGGTTCATCGTGGATCGTGAGCAGTTTTTCCTACATTTCACGCTCGTCCAGGCATTTTGGGCATCGTATCACATCAGATTTCATGTGGGAGTGTGATCAAAGGGCCTCGAGCATTTACAGTCAGGATCAGATGGATAGAAGGCTTGTTTGACTCATTTTGGGACACAAAGCCCTTCTGGGACTTGGTTTGAGGCCTTTAAGAAGGCTTGTGGGCAATCGAGGCTTGTGTGGGTAGTTGGTAGTGACCTTGTGCGCAATAGCAGAATAAAGAGGAGTTTGGCAGTGGGCAGTAGCAATAGATCCTAGAGTGGCATCAATAGAGAGCAAAAGTAGGGACTTCATGCGGGTTGTTAGGCAGCGGACAGTAGTCGTTTCAGGAATTTAGGGGGTCTTCCTAGAAAGAGCTTTTGTGAGGGAGAGCTTCTTGTTGAGAGAGAGATTGGATGTACAAAAGTTTGCTTGTTCGAATTTTATTTTGACAGGTTGTCAAACAAAAACTCATAGTGTTGAGGTGTGATCTCTTCTTGTAATTTTTTTTCATAGTGAAGCATGTACGCCCATGGAGGTGAGATTTTGGTTGATCCATATATTTAATTATATTTTATTTTATTTTTTTCTTCCTGCTGTAATGAGTGGTATCAAAAAGATCCTGTGGTGGTGGTATTCTGGCCAGACAACCCCAACAGAAAAAATAGAGAGATTTTTCAAAAAAGATCACAACAATATTGAAAAACCCATTTCATATTGTCTTAATTTTTTCTTACAATCTAAAATGTTGGCAAAAATAATTTTTTGAAGATATTTCACTTTTTATTCCATCCTATCCATGCTTGGTCATTCTTTATATTTTTTACATGAGTATCTAGCTAGATATTGTTATGTGATGTGGGCATGCAAGACTTATGACTAGTACTCCTTGCTTCTCACTACCCTTAGTTGTTTCATGTTGGTGTATTGGGAAATAGATGTTCTAAAAATTTATATCGATGGATGCTCTTTAATTGACGTCACTTATAATTATGTTGCTCCTCCTACATGATATTTTGTGATGTTTATCATTTCTTATTCTCAATTTAGTGCTTTTTATTGAATATATTACCTAACTATTATCATTGATTGATGTATCATGTCAGACCTAATGAAACATCTAACATTAATGTTAAATTTTTGAAAAAATTATAGAAATACTCTCTCAACTTTAGCTCGATTTTACTTATACCTCCTGTACTTTAAAACATGTCAAACAAATCCTTCTATTTAACAAAGTGTACTAATGTGGTCCTGATGTTTACTTAAGTACTGACATCGTTAGGTTGCCATTACGAAGGATGAAAATGCCTCTCCCTAATTTGAAATGGATTTCGATGGCCTCCCTCCCAATTTCGAGGGTTGTTCATTTTCAATCCATTGCTTCCAACATCTTTTCTCTAGTGAAATTCTAGCGACAACCACCATCCCACCCTTTGCTCGAGCCAGACAGCCTCTCCTCTGTGCATGCACATGGCAACCTCTCAAAAGCCCTATTATCCTCTGTCATGGTAGTGAAGCATCATCTTCTCTCTTTTGGTGATAATACCTCTTTTCTCAAAATTTTTCTTATAAAATCATGATTTTAGTGAATATTATATTTTATTTGTCTTTCTAGTGGCCGACCTAAACTAAAACATGATAACCATAGTTTTAAAGATGTTATTTTGATCTTTCATTGCATAATGGTGCAAGGCCATTGAGTTTTGATTATGATATCATATTTTAATCTTTGTTATTTGTATGCAATATTCATTGGTATGTGTTTTGTAATGGTCCTATATGGTCCTTATTCCAATTGTTCCACAGTCCACTAATAAGAGATTATAGTCCCTCTGTTTGTACTGTGGTCCTATTTTTATTATGCATGTGCATAACAAATAGGTTATGGACTGATACAGTTCCTAGTAACTATTTGTTTTGAAGTTGTGATCCTTTGTTGCAGTCCCACTGTAGACTTATGTTGTGCTCTTTTCAATGCATAATAAAAGCATTGAAAAAGTATCCAAATACATTGAGGTTCAATTTTTTAAGTATGATCTGATATTTCTGATATTTTAAAATGCATAATGTATATTGAATGTAGTTTTTAACCACTTTTTGGACTGATGTCCAGTGCTTTTTCAGCTGGTGTTTCACTTTCTTAAGCACTATTTTTTGGACTATTATTTGAGTTTGTTAACATTAGAAGCATCAAAATTCTATTTAGACTTGTATTTTTAGTTTGTTAAGCAATATTTTTCAATATCCAATGACTTTATATCGATTTTTCAACTAAAAGTTGAACTTATATACGTATAAACTTCATATATCACTTATTCATTATTGCAGAGATGGACTCTAAATTTTTACTGTACAGATCCACTATAGTGGACCAATCAAGTATCATCCAAGCTATAATATAGTGGAGGGTATGTTAGATACTTCAATAACTGAGATTCAAATAGATTTAGTATCACATAGATAAGGATATGCTGGGCTAGTTAGAGTATATAAATTGCACCAATTTTTGTTATCTCATGCCAGGACAGACATTAAAAATAGCTTAAGGAAATTAAGATGTGATGTAGATATTCTAGAGATATTGACTTCCACGAGACAGAATGATATGGTGCAAGTATATTAGAGCACTAGGAGGATGTAGCAGAGATGCCTCTAGTTACTACATCTCCTCCAGCTATTATAGAGATGATATCCCAAGGGATAGTTAGTGGATATCTTGATCATTATTATAGAGGTGCCCACTATCAAAACATAGCTGTATATACACCAAAGACCTGAATCAAGAGAGTGAAAGTAAAAGGATTAGTGGAAGAAGACCACATGCATTTGGAAGGTCTAAAGTTGATGAGAAAATGAAAGGGATTATATCTACCACTTTAAAGCCTACACTTGACAGTGGAAGCAGTAGTGATGCATCGCTTAGTCAGCTAAATGATTTGGACGACGATGATGATGATCTATTTGATGAGTATATAGATAGAGATGTTATTGATGAGGAGTTGAGATCTTGGACACATCATTCTCTTCTCCATAAAGGTACTGATTTTTTGAAAAGGAGCAGTCCGGTGATAGAGAACCAAAGAGTAGTAATAGCTTTCATCTCCATAGCTGAGGTAGTGATGGTGATTTAGATGCTAGGATTCAGAGTTCTGATTATCCCAAATTCAATAAACTCGTAGATGTCAAAAGAATTATCAAACTTTTGGTTGGAATGAGATTTAGCACTATCGCATAGTTTAGAAAGGTACTGCGACTTTATAGCATACATGAGAATTTTGATTTTGTGTACAAAAAAAAATGTGGCTAGTCAGGTTACTGCTATATGCAAGCAGAGATGTGGGTGGAAAATTCATACTTCATCACTATAGAGGGAGAGCACTTATCAAATAGAGATCTTCCAGCTTATACATATTTGTAAATCATAATGTTACATCTAAGTATCTAGCAAAGAAGTACCTTGACAAGATTAGATCCGACACAAAATGGAGTGCCAAAGGCTTCCAAGAGTAAATAAAAGGGAGGTGAATGTTTCTATTTCGAGGTCACAGTGCTATAGAGTCAAGACTAGAGCATTAGAGATTATTCAGAACAGCCACAAGGAATAGTATGCTCATTTATGGGAGTACTGTTAGATCATTAGATAAACTAATTATTGGAGTATGGTATTGTCACGCCCC
>KE506241.1:158888-176410 GCA_000441515.1 Elaeis oleifera
TTCCTAATCAGATTTATATCTGATTTTTGGAATGTAGAATCGCGAGGAGAAGACGTTCCAGATCCTACCTGAGTGGATACTGGGAGAGGCCAGGCACTTGCATGGCTAAATCAGAACCTCAGGCAGTGCTGTGATCATCTACAGGGTAATTGGATTACCCTTGAGGTATGTCTTTATTTAATATATTTTAGATTTAATTTTGAAAATAAATATCAGATAATAAAATTAGATCTAATAGACATTAGATCTGAAATAATATAGGATAAAAATTAATTTATTCTGCCCCAGATTTGATGAAATCTGGAAGATCCTACTCAGGAAAAGGCGATTTTTCCTTCATCCACCTCTTATAGATATGTGTCACCTCTGGCTATTATTATGATGGCTTAGGCATAGTATCGACCGATGGGAGGAGGTGCTGTCGTGCTCAGCCTATCAACATGTGCCTAACGTCTGCTTTGAAAACCCTCTGTCTACCCCTATCTCTAGCCCTCCCATTCATATGATCGATATGCTACTCATCAGGTTCTGTGTGACGTGTCTCCTGACTCACTCATCCTCTGTGATATAGATGCATCATCTACAAATAGCTCAAAGTTCAAGAAGATAGGATATGAGGTGTGCTGGGCATATGATGAGGTACTCGAATCATCTGTCGATGGTGCAGTGTGAAGTCATTTATCCTCAGAGACAACTTGCATAGTGTTGACAAGACAGTTCATGACATTGGCAATTACTCGATCCTTACACCCAATAGTGATCAAATGGAAGCTGCTCTTTGTCCGATGGTATAGCAACATAATCCTCTGAAATTGTCAGTACCAAAGAAAAATAGATATTATTCATTAGTATAACAAGAATGACATAACAAAATGAGATAAAGAGCAAAATATATTTACTACAATGTCCATCATACTACTCGAAGGATGGAACCTCATCTTGGGCTGCTTACTCGTCAATGGCGAGATGAATCACCTAGCGATGCTTTTATACCACTTCAGATATGGATCATAATAATCCATCATAGGGAGTATAGCTGGACCAGCCACAATCAATTCCTCCCGTCGCTCCCATATGTCAATATGCTCCTGATACTCTCGAACCCAATTATGGTGATGCCATCGTCATCGATCTAGACTATGGAGGCCGTCTTAAGTATCGCATAGTGGAGGGATGTCCTGATGCATTCTAAATTATTACATCATGCGCTTCGGACAATAGATCTCTACGATGTTGAAGTAAATGAGAGGTGTGCAGTCTTCCAGACATACTGATCCAATTGACATACCTCAGATAATGCGGTCAATATCTCTGATGTATAAGACACCCATACCATCAAATCATCATGCTCCTGGTCAAGCTGATCCCTATAGTATATGATTGTGTGCGGTACTAGATTGCTAGCACCAATCAGTCGAGTCCTCCACCTATTTAAATAAAGTCAATATGTTATTTGTTAAATTTATAGTTATTTATCATAAAAATCAGTGCTACTGATTACATGCCTACATCCCAGTGGATCAGTCTAGTCATGCTGTATCCCACCAAATGGGCCCTTAATACCAACATCATCCTCATCTAATGGACCATGTCCTACTGCGTCATCTCTCGATGTCGGTTGGTGGGCTCCTATCCTGGGGAGCACCCTATCTGGCCGTTCGATGTGTAAATGCTCCCATATCCAAAGCTACAGCAATACAACAATCCAGCTATCTCAGGTACATCTGGCCTGGTGGCCCTATAGAGCTCGCGATATAAGAAAGCTAAAGCAGCGCTACTCTAACTCAACTGCCAACATGCATAGAGATCACATAGTAGGGGTAACTATAACAACTGCACATGAAAATCAGACTTATTGGTGAAGAAATGGGTATCGATAAGGCATAGAATGAATGCTCGAGTATGCCTCTGCACAGTCTCATCATCCGTATCATCTAGTAAATGGTGAAATGTGTGGCGAAGTCAGTAAAATTTCAATGAATTAAGATCCCAACAATATTATCTCCAGCAGTCTAATCCCAAATAATTCCTTATAGAGGTCTGACCAGATGATCTGTATAGCACCGATGATGACAGGTCATACACCCATAATCTAAGGAGAATAGTAACATCCTACAACATGATCATCGCCTCCCCGATGTGGAGGTAGAAAGTGTGACTTTTCTAATGCTATTACTCTACCATGGCTGCGATGAGGGCCCAATCAAGTTATATATTGCATACTCTAAATACTCCATAAAAACTAGCCACATGAAGATATTCCACGATCCTCTCATGTGGCTATTAGGTGTGCTTCACGGTAGACCCTCTGTGTCTATAGTGTAGGGGCTCAATATCCTCTCCAGAATATACATGGTCATCATGGTGTCGGATCTAGAGATATGGCACGATAGAGCCTATCGGGTTCGGATGCACATCAGAGTCTGAACCAGCTATATCGTATCTACTATTGTTATAACAAAATGAAAAGACAAGCTTATGACTAAGAAATATCAAAGATGATAAGAATTTTAAAGATGGTAAATTTAACATAAATAGTCAACAATAACAACAGGATAATTTTATAAATTTTTTCAAGTATTTACACGACATCATTATACAACCAAAATAATTTAAAAAGAATACAAATGATACACAAAGATAGTCTGCATATCATATGAATAAAAGATAAATCAGTACCATTGGGGGCATCTGTGCCGATGGTGCCCCATCTCCTTACATGTCCACATCGTATGACATTTTTTGCTCTCCATTGCATCCATATTATTATGGATCCTCTTTGATTGTGGATGCCCCTTTTCATGTCATCTTGTGGATGAATGCAGTATGAGTCTAGGTGCTGCCCACTCATGTCAATAACGAGGACTTTCTAGAGGGTAAAAGGTAGGTGCATATATACGACTGTTTATAATATCAATAGTAAAACAGTTGTTCATGAATTACTTCTAGTCCAAGTTCTCATTGTCATATACAGTGAATAAATGAGAGCATGGGTAGTGTAGTAACTGCTACTTCTGATATATGCATGTGCATATCCCTAAGTCGAGTATCTATGTATAATCTGGTTCTATCATATGTTAGTAATATAGCCTGACACCTAGATATGGTGCCCATATGGCATTACCAAACCCTTCGTGAGCTAGATGAAATAGTGTCTCCCTATTCCTGTACAAATATTATTCTTGCAATTAAGTCATCAATCACTCCCGTATCCTCGTAAGACCATTGAAACATGAGCAATATCAAAAAATTAGTCATGTAATTTCATGGCCTATCAAGGTCCTGGGTCATGTTAGACATGTTTAGGAAAATATTCATGTGAAACTTTTTTACAAAATAGTTAATTATCATTTGATAATTTTTGTGAATCAAATTAATTATTTTCTAATTATAATAATTGCTCGGGCCCCAAAGTTCCCATGTCTATACATGTCTCTATTCCAATGTGAACATGATGTTATATGATGGTCCCTTGTTGGATAGGGTATTCCTTACTTGCATATGGATCCAATAAACTAATATGCTCCCTATCAAGGACATAGTCCAAAACAGTCATGAACCACACACAAGTTTGGTCCTAAATTTATCAATTCATAGAATACGTTATGATATCCTATGCTTTAGGTCAAGAAATTATTCACTAATTGCGCACTCGGTTCACACTTCAACACTTAATAATAATTTCTGAGATCGATTGCCAATATTTACTATTCAATATAATAGCACACTTGAGTGTCGGTGCGAAATCATCAGCTTGATGGAGGAGGAACTTGATAAAGTCACTATAAGACACTTTTGGAGAGTCATATATGTGCAATGCCAACTTAACCATAGCTATGAATAACATTTCAAATGCTTAAAATATCCAATCATCTCTATGGCAAATACTTTGACCACTTAGCTAATTTCCTTGGAGTACTAACATGTTCTTTTCTAGCTATAAGTCTATTTGTGACAAATGTTTAGTAGTGGTCAGCAATCATGTATATAAAATGGCCATATATTGTTTAATCGATATTCAAAATTACATGCAAATGATTTTAGGGCAACATGCTCTAAGGTGGCATTTGGTAACACAAAAAGGGTCATTCCGGTGATCTTAGATCATAGATGATCCTTACTCCAGGGTAATTTGGCCCCCAATAATCTAAGATGATTGTGTTTAAAACACTATGTTCTAGTGATCAAAGATTCTCGAGTTTCCATGATTGACCTATTTGGTATACCATGGGATCCATGATCATTGACCATATAGTACCAAAACTTCACCCGATGTATTTTCTATATTTACAACCATTAAACAGAATTCTCAATAAATCATGCAAAATACATATAAAACTATGTATATACAAATCAAATTATCAAAACTATCATTCTAAACCAATTCAATAAGATCAAAATTTAATCAAAATCTAAGTAATTTCACGGGATTATCAAACTTTCCAAACTAGAAGAAACTTTTAGTGGGATTATCAAACCTTTCTCAAGAAACTTTTTCTCCGAAAATTGATATTTTACAAATACTTTTTCTCACCGGACTAAGTGGCATTTTGTCCCTAAATTTAATCACAACATCACTACCTTTAAGTGATCTTGGAAACCTATCCTCAAAGATAGGTTTAAAATCACCAAGTCAGATAGTGATTTTAAGAGTAAACACAATTGGAAATCACTACCATATAGGATCATTGGGTGCAATTAAATACGATGATCTCATGACCTCCACCCACATTACCATTGATCTTAGGGCCAACATCCCATACCAAATTCCACCTAAGAGTTTACGATCATATTTCATATTTGGACATCCATTTTAGATACAATCTCCATCTTGGAAGACTTTAGATTTATAAAGTAAGGTTTACCCATTATACTATATTGGAGAGTGAAATTTAAATATAATTGAAAAGTGGTTATTGTGGATATTAGTATTCTCAGTAATGCGAATAATAGTGACAATCAAAAACCTCTCCTTGAATTTGAACATGAACCATTTTAACATGATTTGTCATAAGGTCCAATTTGATGATCCCGATTCTCCCTTGCTTAACATTTTCAACTGAGAACATTGCCTCAAGTCCTTCCATTGAGCTTGATTTTGAATCTATGCCTTTCGAGTCCAAGTCCATCACCATCTATTTGAATTTCCTTTGAGACCTGCAGAACACGATCTCACCCTCCTAAACCCATTGTGTCTAAAAGGCCTCCTGGATACAATACTAATCTAGCTCCAGAAGTGCAAACTATGGAAACACTCTTGTCTCAAGTCCCAATGCTTTAAATAATCCTAATAGAACAAATGCAATGAATAGGTGGAAAATGGTGTTGAGAGTGACAATGTATGCCTCCTAACCCCTAAGAGGTTTGTGATCACCTCAAAAAAAAGGGGGGGAGATGGTAATGGTTCTAGGGTGATTATGGAGTCACAATTGGCTCTTTAAGGGAAAAGCTGGAAAATCAAAGAAAAAGGTGCCCTTTTTAGCCTAGATACAAAAGTATTGATCCCTTTTTCCTCATATGAAAGCGGCCTAGGATGCACCCATTCATGTGCCTATTGGATAGGTGCATATTGGATCGGATCTAGAAGGTTTTTCTAGACTCCTATACACCCTGGGATGCCTTTGATTAGGGCTTGATGATGGGAAGGTTTTCTAGGGGTGAGAACAAGGAGTTCTGAAAGCTATTCATCCATCCAGATACCTAAATATGAATTAAATGAAATATCTATAAACTACTAAGCAGCATTCAAAGTTAAAAATGAACAAACTAAAGAACAAGAATGCAACTCAATAGATCAACAACGAGGAAATATTTTCTTTGATCTCAAAAGAAATGAGAGATCTAGAATTATCATTGCGTGGATTTAAGCAAACGAGGTAAAGAAATGGGGAAAGAAGTTTCTCCGGGGTTGCTTCGCATAGATCCTGCATTCTTTGGTTTCTCCTTGCTTTTCTAGTCTTCTCTGGATCTCTGACTAGATGCTAGCTTCTTGGGTAGGGAATCTAGATCTAGGAGATAAGGTAAAATAATAAGGGAAAAAGCCAATCTACAGTCAACACCCTTATCACAAGCTGAAGACAGCTTCATTTATCAGTGCCACTTGTACTAGGGAAAAACCAATGAAGTAAGGATTTTATTGAGGATGCTACCAACCTCCTTGATAGACCCTTGCCCCAATTGTTGTAGTTGAGGATATCAATGTTAAGCCATCCACACTTGACATTCTCAAGTCAAGTATATGTGCAAGATTTTGGTTTTTACATAACTTGATGTCTATGTACCCATAAGACGACATCATCAATTTGTCTTGCACCGATGTATCTTTTCTCATCAACAGAATCAACACAAATTGGAATTTAACAAGGCTTCCTGCCCCGCTGCAATACAAAGAGCATTTTGTCCGCAATACATTATGGGGGTGCTTGGTTGGGGGGAGTGGGGATCCGGAATGGGAATGGGAATGAATGACTCCCATTCCAATCGTTTGGTTGGGAGGAGTCTCATTCCGATTCTGGGATGGAATGGGAATGATCCAATTTACATAGAACTCAATCCCTACTTTTCTCTATGAATTCAAATTTTTATTCCAATTTCGATTCTAATTCTGATCATGAACCAAGCATTTTGAGGGATTTGACCATTCTGATTTCAATCCATTCCGATTCCTATTTCGATTTCGATTCTAGTTACGAACCAAGCACCCCTTATTTGTAGATGCCACTTACATAGAAATAGGCTGCCTGCAATTCAAGAACTTGAAGATCCTACTCTCAAGCTTAACTGCAATCTATCTATGTTGGAAAGCAACATCTACTCCTTGCTGCAAGCTGAAGACATTTTTGCTGACAACACCCAATTATCATGATACTATGGGGGGTGTTTGGTTCGTAACCGAAATCAGAATGGGAATGAAAATCAAAATGACTTGAAATCAGAATCAAAATGGCTAAATCCTCCGAAGTGTTTGATTCGTGACCGAAATCGGAATCAGAATTGGAATAGAAATTTGAATCCATAGAGGAGAGCAGGGATTGAGTTCTATATAAATTGAGCCATTCCCATTCCACCTTGAAATTGGAATCGGAATGAGACTCCTCTCAACCAAATGGTTGGAATTGGAGTTATCTATTCTGATTCTGATTTCAGACCCCCACTCCTCTCAACCAAACACCCTCTATGTTCCTCCTTGATAAATCCTTATCCTAAGAGATCGACCTATGGACATTGTAGATCCCTCCTTGGAATTATATTTGCAGAATCATAGACATTGTAATATTGTTAGGCCACATAGAGCATGATATTTTCGAGTCAAGGATATGCCAGAGATTCTGAACATCAGCCTCATAGAGAATTGGTAGTTTAATCCTTCGACATAATGCCATTAATTATCTATTGCTATATCTGTGCCTACAAGTATGACAGTTTTCAGATCTTTTCATGAAAGCCAAGTCAAAGAACATTTTCTAGCTAAGGGTTGCATTAATTCATCTACGGAGGTGTTTGGTTCGCGACTGAAATCAGAATGAGAATAAAAATCGGAACAGAATCGGAATCGGAATCGGAATGGCCAAATCTCCTGAAGCATTTGGTTCGTGATTGAAATCAGAATCAGAATCGAAATCGAAATTAAAATGAAATAAAATTTGAATCCACAGAAGAGAGAGAGTAGAGATTGAGTTCTATATAGATTGAGTCATTTTTATTCCACTCCGGAATCGGAATCGAAATCAAAATGGGACTCCTTCCAACTAAATGATTGGAATGGGAGTCACTCATTCCGATTTCAGACCCTCACTCTCCCCAACCAAACACTCCTTACATATTGTAATTATAGTATTGATTACAGCCTATGTATTTTGATAAATGTTGCACTGACTCAAGTACTGTTCACTCCCATGCAAGCTCAAGCTAGTGGGGTTGCAATTATTGGGGGTGCATTTAAAATTAAGTTTTGCTGGAAGCTATTTAAATAGGGGCTCAGGAATACTTGATCTTCTTCCTGGATATTGACCATTGGATCGCATCTTGCACAGAACCTAAAGTATTCCAAACTTCTTTTATTCATCCATCCATACTGATCTCAAAGAGATGTTGCATGATCCAATTGTGGATTTGTGTAAAAGGAAGGGAAATCATTCTTTTGCACAAAAGACAACCTCTGTCCTATAAACAGACTGAAGGTTTGATCTATATCAAACATAAACTAAATCTAATTAGCACATATAGAACGGGTTGATTTGGTGCACCAGCTTCTTGATCGAACCTGATATAACTTAGACATGAATACGTGTTTGGGTTTAAAGTTCATAATCAAGTGGCTTCCTAAGTATGAGAACCAAATAATGTCCATAATGGGTTCTTCCCACCCACATAGAAACGCTCATCATGTTCCGAGAGGATGGTCACTGGAAAAGGAAACAATTAGATTCGAGTTGCGATTTGAGCTTTTTTGATGTTCAATTTAGCACATGATTTCAGTGAGCCTGGCCAAGGGTCTGCAAATTCCAATACTGATTTCATCACAATGGTTCTCCAAATATGATGAACTTGTGGCAGATTGTGATGGGAAAGGAACACAATACAGGATTAAGTGAATGTTTGAACTCGTGAAAAAAATCCGATTGCTTTTAAAACAGATCCAAGTTTGATTGAAATTTAATCAAAATCTGAGTATCAATTAGGATCTTGGAACTTATTAAACAGTGACAAACAAGAGCTAATTAAGGAAAACACGCATTAGAAAAATATATAAATCCAAACATAAAAATTGGAATTAACACATGGGGCAAATTCTCTTTATATTCTTATAGTTATATATACTACATGTATAGTTTGTGTATATGCTATTCAGGTTATCGGGTTTTTGGTTTTGAATAATCCGATAAAAATCGAACCCTGTATAGAGAATCAACTTCAATCCAATTAGGTTATTGAAAACCTACTTTGTATTTATAGCAGATTATAGCAAAATAGTCTGATTGGATTGCCCAGTTCTCAGGTATCAATTACACTCCTATGAGATATCCTCTTTGAAAATGAAACAAGAGACCCTTGGGGCTACAATTCTTCTCAATCTGAATGGAACAACATCCAGTAGATAGAGATCAAGAAGGACTTGTTTTCATTTTATGCCATAGGACTCTCTAGAGCCCTATATGGAAAGAAATTTATATGAGCTATTCATACTATTATTAATGATTGCTGACTTAAGGCTCCTATCTCTCAAAGAGCCTCAACAAAGCTTGTCACTTTATTTCGGAGCTTGCTTGGCATCCATTTATTTTTATATATTTATTTTCAAATAAATCATAAAAATGAGGCTAAAAAATATTTGATTTTTTTTTATTTTTAAATATTCTTATTATCTTGAAAGACTTGTCTCTATTTGCTACCACCATCACTACCATCTCCACTCTCATTGCCACCACCTCTATCATCTCCACCACCACCATTTACATCTTATCACACTATTATCGGCATCAACTCTACCACCACCATAGTCGTCACTAATATTACTATCATTTCCACCATCACCATCACTACTACCATTATTATTTCCACCACCTCCATTTCCGCTGCTGCTACGTCCGCCACCATCTCCACATCTCCATCACAACCATGGCCTCTACCACATCACCCCACCATGGTTATTGCTCCCACCGTATAGTTGATTCCAATACCACTCCACTATGACCTCCACTATCTGTGCTACCACTATTAATATTTAAATCATCATTATTATATTTATATTTTAAAATAATTGACTATAAGAATATGTTTATATTTTTAAAATTTAGAAATTACAAAGATAAAATTTTATTTTCTCCTTGTTTTCTTTCTTTCAAACATCATTGAGAGTCTATTGTATTGAAACTCCATTATCTTTTTGCAGCATCCGTTAGTTCTAGGAGACGAAGCACTACCTTCATAAAAATAAGCAATTATCCACTTGCAAATCAGGCAACAAGACTTCTGAATGGAAGCCTACTCATTAATTTTGATTTTTATCCTTGCAAAGAAGGGTTTTAACTTTGAAACCCCAATCAACTGATATGCAGGAGTACTCGCAGCCTTGTGCTGATTTTATTCTATCATGTATAGTGATCATATTGTTCCAAGGTTATTGTTTTTTGAGCCAACATAATTGGAGGTTGCTTATTAGTTTCAACCATTATTAATCAGAATTCAAACACAGATATTAAGAAGCACAATTTCCATGATTACCTGATATTCTTACAAATTTTTATCTCATGTTCCTCACAAACATTGTCACATCTATGATGATGTTTCTCTTATTTTGTGGTGATAGATCTAAACATTTGCTGAGTCGTTGCAAATGAGCATATTGGCAACTGTTGTGCAACTAGAGTATAAACCACGAAGTTTGGAAGGTGACTTCATAGCTGTAGTTTGTTGGATCTCAAATGGCCTCAAGAGTACTCCTCCGAATCCTTTACTTCCAGATATCTTTGGACTATGCACATCCTTGGAATCCTTTGAGGTTGATCACATCTACACGGAGGCTAATGCTGCGGCTGGCTTAGCTTGCGTGCAGGACGGAAGATATATTCTTTAACGCTTCCTCATCTTTTCCGTCTAATCTCTGCAATGCTATTCGTTTTGAGGAACTCATCGTTTCCTTTGTTGGTGTTTGCCTGTCTGTCTTGTTCCTTTTGGACAAATGTATCAAAAAAAAAAAAAAAATCTAGGCTCACCCTAAAGCACAAATCCCAAATGTAACTTGTATAAAGATTGGGTCGGGTCGGGTTGGGAGTTTGGCTAACCCAACCAACAACCGGGTCAGGTCGGGTGGTGCCGGGTTCCCAGGTATTGAGTAGGATCAGGTTTTGGGTCAGGCTATGTCATGACCCAAGCCATTGAAAGGCCTAGAGAAGGATGTTAAAGACAACAAATTAACAAGCATTAAGGAAGGTGGTTTTTGGATGATGTCATAATTGTCCATTTTAACATAATCATAGACAAATTTTTGCATTTTCAAGGGATGCAAATGAAGATTGGGGAAGAGAATTAGTGCAAAATAGAAAGTTTTATTATGATTTAATGGTAGCAACAACACAAATATGGCTTCCAAATAACTTTATTGAAAACTAACAACCATTCGAAATATTGAAAAGGAAGAAACCACCATAGGCAATTCTTCTTTGGCCCAACTTATGTTTGACATTGCAAAATTCTTTACGCACCACGGGTGATTTAGAAAATCCGACGTGAACTACACCATCTCGTCCGATTGGTCCATGTAGTTATCACTTTTCAATGCGTATTTAATGTCTATAGATTGATTTTTTAAAATAAAATTTGTATGATGAAAATACCCTTGTCTTTTGAAAAAATTATGACATTCTATACCCATATTATGACATTCTATGTCCATAATATACATAAGATGTCATAATTTTTCTAAAAAATAGAAATATTTCGTTATTCAAAATTTTCAAACGAAAAAGCCGATCTGCAGGCATTAAATGCGCATTGAAAAATGCTTGAACAAAAATATTCCTCCATATTATGATATTTTAAATTATATTATGACATGCTGGGCTATATTACGTCACAGAATGTCATAATTTTTTTTCAAAAGATGGGAATATTTTCGTTATACAAAATTTTTAAATGAAAAAATCAATCTACAGACATTAAATATACGTTGAAAAAGGATGACTATGTGGACCAATCGGATGAGGCGATGCACTCCATGTCAGATTTTTTACACCGCCTGAGGTGCACAACGAATTTGTCATTTGACATTTTGCACTTGGCCTTACTTATCCCACCCCTTATCCATGTTTCCAACGCGGGAAGAATTTCTTTTCCTTTCTCTTTTGTAATTTAACAAATTCTCATATAACCTTTTTACCAAAAATTCTCATATAACCTTTATAAGAATATCTATCACATGGATGTCACATTTAATGGATTCAGCCTTGGCATTTAGGGCAACAAATCAAAATCAGAACTAGAGTCTATTTGGATATTTCTATAAAATTGAACTAAAAATCCTATAAGAATCATACCTGTTGGCCTATCCAGTTTTATTTCTAATTTGTCCAAATTCAGATCCTTGGCTTTGGACCACTAAAGGGAAAAAAAATCTGTGAAGATCTTTTTTTTTTTCCTTCCCATAGAATGCAGGCTGCATAGAGTTTGGTTGATACAGAGCTACGTTTAAATGGATGTCCAATCTACAAAATTTTCAACCCAAATCTGTAGGAATCACCAAACAAGTCTTAAAAGGGAAGAAAAACATAAAAGTTAACTCTTTCTTGACCCAACTCATGTTTCACAATTTGCGCTTAGGCGGCTAATCCCACTCATTATCCATGTACGTAACACGGCAAGAATCTCTTTCTGCTTCTCTTTTGTACATAAACAAATTCTTATACAACGAGTACCCTTTTCCAATGGATGTCACAATTAATAGATTCAGCCATGGCATCTATCTAGAACAACAAATCAGAACCAGAACCAGAATGATATCGAAGCAAACTGAATGCATGCTCGTATCCACATCAATTTTGAAATAAGCTGGACCATGCGTTACTTCATGACAAAGAAGTGAATCATTCCTCTAGAAGAAGAACCAGAATTAAAAAAAAAAAAAGGGTTCTATACCCAACTCAGCTAGATTCTGTTTGGAGCCAACCACTGAAGAGAATTTGGAACCACACCATGTGGCACCAACTTTTCTTTCCTTCTCCGAAACTAAAGTCTTTGTTGGGCAGCGTAATTAATTTAAAGAAAACCAAACCTAAAGTAGGAGAAGATTAGAGAGGCACTCGCAAAAGGGATGCGAGAGAATGCTTTGGAAGTATCGAAAGCTGCCTTCGGCGTTCAGGTTAGCACGCCAGATAGATATTCTGACCACCCATCTCGCTAGATCCTTTAACTCCTTTTATTTATTTATTTATTTTGGTAACAGATCCTTTAACTCTTTGAATAGACTCATCAGTCAACTAAGAATTCCCGCACCGCCACTGCAAAGCCATGGTGGCATATGACAAGGGAGCATCTTTGAGTCAACTTGATACACTTTAGCAAGTATGTGATATGTCATAGTTTATACGTGAATCACCTGAGCTTTTGGGATTCTGTTTGGTTCCGGGAAGTGAAGGGGAAATGTATGGTCAGTGGAAATAATTTTTTTTTTATTTAGTTGGAGTTTTCAAAAAGAGATATTGGAAGGAGATGTTCTTACAAAAAAATTATGGGAAAGTAAAACTCATGTAAGATATAGATTTTTAGAATTTTCATAAGACGAGAATTTTCTTTTTTTCAAAAATATCTTTTTAAGTCATCAAAACATCTACGGCCAAATAAATATTTTATCCATCACAATGCCTCAAACCCTTCTTTCCTATAATCTACAGCCAAAAATATCTTTAATCATATTTAGTTTACAAACGATGGTAACGTATAGAATAGAATAAGATTTTTCTTGTATTAAAGATAATAGATATTTCATGCATATTTTTAGAAAATGTATGCTCAATCAAACATAAGATATTCTGTAATAAATCATTTTTTCATTGTCAATCAAGCATGCCAAAATTATTTTTTTAGATATGATATTTTCAGAAATAATATTTTAGAAAAGAAAAATTCTTTCTATCAACCAAACAAGTAAGTCCGTAGAGTATGTCAAATTTGAGTTTTATTTTCCAACTGTTTTAAGTCTTCGAAACATGAATACCAAGTGAGATATACAACAATCTTGGTTATAATATACATAATTAAGTTTCAAGAGAGCTTAATTCCCACTAATGGTATGACTGATTTGGTTCATTCAGAAGGGTAAGTTTTGCAAAGCTAACTTCCATAAGCTTTGGGGGGGCAAATATAGCTGATTTATAACCCGACAAAATTGTTAAGGGTAATAACTGAATTGCTATTATGCATAACATAGTTGTCGGATGATATGTTTCAAGAGCTCTTCCTTAGGGTTTTATGACTAAGGATGAGTTCATAAGTTATTTTAGAGAGGATTCCAAGACGCCAGCCTGGCAAAGTTTTGTGGTTCCAAATTCCATTGTAAAACTACATTTGATGATCCCAATGAAATTTCGATAGGTTTCCGACAGTTGTTACAAATTAAAACTTTACAATGTCATTCTAAATTAAAGTACAGGTGCTACTTTATGGGGTTAAATTAAACCAACCTTATTTACCCAATTAAGACTTGATCATACAGGAAATGAACACCAATTGATCAAACATTCCTCTCATATTAAGGCATGATTACCGATCTAACCAGATATGTTGGGAAATTGGATCTGACTTATTTAATCTTGTTTGGATGATCCAATTTGATAAAAGCTAAAAGAGGGGAAAATAGATCTCTTCCCAGAAACTTGGACTAGATTCTACGGAACCGAAAAAAAGGCCAAATCTAACCTAGACTAACCAAGTAATGGGTCGAATGGAGTTCTAAAGTTTAGACCACTATAAAAAAATAGGCTATTAACGATAGTTAATTATCATTGCTAAAAATTCGATAAAAATAATTTCATCATTAATTATCATTATTAAAATAATAATAATAATAAATAAATAAAATTAATAATATTATTAAATTAAATTTAAATATTATTAATTTATGATAATCAGAGAAATCTAATTTTAAATGTTAAATTTAAAAGATGGAAATGAGATGTGTCGACAGCAACGGCGGCGTCGTCGTCACCGTCGCTAATACTCACAGTGTGACGGTGATGTAGGTCCGGCGGCGCGACATTCCGACGGCTCTGCACTGACGACTAGGCGCTCCGAAGGATTGAGGTGGGGCTGCAGGTCCGGTCCGGTGAGGGGAGATGGTGGGGGGAGAAGGGAGAGATGGCGGGGGTCTGATCCGACAAGAGGAGGGCGGAGGGAGAACTAGGGGAGACCACCGCGGTCCAGTCCGATAAGAGGAGGGCGGGGGAGAAGGGGAGGCAGCAGGGGTCTGATCCAACAAGGAGAGGGTAGGGGAGAATAGAGAGGCGGTGGAGGTTCGATATGGCAAGGGAAGGGCGGAAAATAAAAGGGAGGCCGGACGGTAGGACGCCGTGCTCCGGGAGGTGGACAGGAAGAAGGGGGAGCTCCGGGAAGCAGGAGGATGCCGGATCCGAGGTGTTTCCGACGGTGTGGGGTTGGTGGAGTTTGGGGACTCCGACAATGGGGCAGGATGGGGCCGAGGGGAGGCTGGCAGGGGGCTCGAGGAGGCAGCCGGGGCTTGGGAAGATGGCTGAGGGACTCGGGATCCATTAGGTGGGGGTTCAGGGAGGCAGTCGGGGGCTCAGAGAAGTGGGATTCAGCAGTCAGGGGCTCAGGGAGGCGGCCGGTAGCTCAGGGCAGTGGGATCCGATGGTGGGAAAAGAGGAGGATTGGAGGTGGGGGAAAGAGAGGGGCAGCGGTGGGATGAGCGAAAATGAAAAGTGGAAAACCAATAGGATGTTTTAAGGTTGTATTAGCAACGACAAAATATATCGCTAATAAAAACTTTCTATCGCTAATAATTTTATAATTAAATTAAAAAAATAAAATTATATTCTATTAGCGACGCAACTTGCCATCGTTAAAAGTCAAAAACGATGTTGCTATTTTTTTTTTATGATGGTAAATATGTTGATCATCATTTTCCACCGATAAAAATATTATTAGTGATGGCAAATTTACCGTTGCTAATAGCCATCGATAAAACCTATTTTTCTTACAGTGAACTCGGTACCTGCTCAACAGTTCAGGTCACACCATGCTGGGACTTGACCTAACTTACAGTCTCATGTACTGTGTGGCAATAGTCTGCTGACCTAATCTTAACCCAATATAAAACCTCAAGTTTGAGCTTAGAAAAAAAAAAAAAAAAAAGACCGTAAACTATCCGCTTAACTTTGGACTCTAGAACCAGACTTCAATCTATACCATGATGAGGTTTCAACTTAGGCTAATGGAGACTTGAAAACTAATAAGTGACCTGATTATCTCATATTTTACATGTAATACTTATGGCATAAGATATTCCCTTCATAAATCTCTTATTGGCACATTTACCTTCAAAAACAATATAAATTAATATAAATCCTTAAAAGGTCAGAAATTCACAAGATAATCTTCATATCATGTTGCATAACTTTAATCCTTTTACGCTTAATTTGATTGCATTAGAAGGTAACTCAACATGCCCATGACTATCTTACCTTTATTATTAAAATCTTGCCTTTATTATTACTTTTTTGAAAATTTTAAGGAAATATTTGAAGTGTCATACCAATGTTGCATATTGCAACATTTGAAAGTTTAAACGTAGAATATTACCTCAAGTAGATAAATAGGCAACATGATTTGGTAGTTTTGCTTTTCCTTTTAGACTGTGTCATCTACATGGACATACATATAAATCTTTGGCTTTCATGATGCAAATTTAAGATTTTTGAAAGAATATCCTTATGCATGCACATACATCTAAAGGTCCGGCGCCGCTTTTGCATAGTATAGTTCCGATTGTAGATATGGCCTATCCTAGGTAAACCTGTTCATAGGCCGAGCTCAGACAAGCTTTGTTCCCTGGTCCTTGCTCAAACTACTGCTGGCTTAATTAGGCCACACATCGAACTTCATGACCATTTTTTATTTTAAATATTAAAAATTAAATATATTTTTTAAAATATAAATAATTAAATTTTATCAACAACCTACATCATATCTGTTGCAGTTAAGAGCTCATGAATCTCATGATTTTATCATTTAAAAGGCATCTCACATGGAAAGGATGGTCCCCTCCTATATAAGCTAGAGTTTTCTTGACTTACGATCAATGTGGGACTAATGGAACCCCCTACCCTATGCCACAACAATATCTATTATCCTATTAATTTTACATATCACCAACAACTATCAATTTACTCTCCTGATACACCAACATATATAAATAAATTATATTTAAAAAAAAAATCCAGGTCCGATCAGGTGCAGGCCGTGTTTTAATGCTCAGGTCCTAGCCTGAAATCGAACAGGCCTATTTTTCGAGCCTGACCCGGTCCAAACCTAACCCACACCCGTTCACTTCTCATCCCAATTAAGGTACATGACGAGGTTTGGCGAGAGATGCCATATTTCGTCAGAAATTGTTTTCAGGCCTCCATCCTGCTCCTGCAATGAGTCATTCAACTACTGTCGACTCTCAGTTCAAGTTTAAATGATGAGCTCCTGGCCCTACATGGACGACTGCAAACTATGTAGGGCAAAGCTAAACAGTAACGTAGAACGTCGCAGGAAAGCCACAAATTAAATGAATAGGCCTGCATAATGACAGCCTCGTGGGAGTTGATTGCTGTTGGCCAAAAGCTCGCTCCGTACGCACACCGGCACCAAGCTTTCCGTTGCCGACGTCTACCATATGGTCAAATTAAAGATAATCTAATAGATTACTTTGACCCGGGAGGCCCTTCCCTCTCAAAGGGTACCGCGATCACACACACACACAGAGAGAGAGAGAGAGAGAGAGAGGAGGAGGAGAGAGAGAGAGA
>KE506242.1:24357-37387 GCA_000441515.1 Elaeis oleifera
GAACCTTAATACTCATTGATTCAAATTGATATATTTTTTAATATAAGTATATATATAAATATACAATGAATTAAAGATTAATTAAGAACATGCATAAAGTGCGAATTCATATATATTTACTTTATCACTTCATTATTCAATTTGGTTGAAACACATTATCTATTTTATTGCGTATATACTCAAAGTTTTGTCATCATCAAAAGAAGGAGATTGTTGATCCTAGGATTGATTTTGATGATTCTAAAATATTGAGTATAAATGATACTAATCATATATTTCAAAGATGATTGTAGGAGTTTTCAGGTGCTTAAATTAAAGAATTCATCCATGAAAAAATATCTTCTCAAGTTGTCAAGCCAAAGCACTTCAAAGAACTCTTGGCATGCTTGGCACACAAATTTAGTTGACTAAGTCAGAAAGTTACTCAACTCGATCTCAGAGGGCAGCAAAAGATAGAAGATTGAATTTTTGAAGGCTAAGAACTTAGTCACTAAGAGGATTTTGAGTTGATCCAATGAGGGACTTAGTCGACTAAGAGAAAAGTCAATCAACTAAGTGGACTGTAATGGCTAATTTTTAAACTTCAATTTTTACCCAACACCCTTCAATAACTATTTTCTTCCTTCCAACTGCTAGAATCTTTTTTCCAGCCATTCTCAAGTGTATTTAAAGATGGAGAATCAATTGGAAGAGGAGGGAAGTGAATTTGCAAAGAAATATCCTCAAATTTGTGAGAGCTACGTTGAATATCCAAGAAAAGAGAAAGGTAAGAAATAGCACACTATTTAAAGAGTTGTTCAAGAGTGATCTTCTCCAACATTTCAAGCATTCTCTCAAGCATCAAAAGAAGAGAAAATTAAGCATCAAAGAGCAATCCTTCAGCCTCTTCATCATACTTAATAGAGTTTCATTTTTTATTTCTTTGTGTGCTGAATTGTATTTTATTTTCTTTCAAGTTTTTTTTGAGGAAAAAAAACTCAGGATTGATTATTAGCTCAAAAAAATAATCATTGTATGATTGTAGTTGGTGAGCCAAGGTTAAAACCAACTATGTTGATAATGAGTCCGAAAAACTATCGGTGTAGGGTTGTGGTTGGTGACCCTGAGAAAATCAATTGGATTTGTTTGTGAACCCAGAAAAATAAACACACATAGTCAAGGGATTATAGTGAAATTTCTAAGGAGAGCTTGAGGAGTGGATATAGGAGCAGATTGCTCTGAACTATTATAAATTTATGTATTTGTGTTGTGCTCTATTGTGTTTGATTTATATGCTTTCAATACTTGCTTAGCTAAGTTTTTATTCCACTGCTATATATTATTCTTACCACACAATCACTTAAGTTAGAAGCACATATTTATTAAATTTTAATTAATTAAAATATTTAAATATCTAATTCACCCTCCATTGGGTAGCCATACTTGGGCAACACCAATTGATCAATCTTATTCCAAAATTGGATTAACTCATTGGTTTCCATCACTACGGAATTCAAAATTGCAAACCATGTAAGTCTTGTAAGTCATGATACAACCCTAATCAAAAGGGTTTGTGGTGATTTGGATGATCATCACATGTATCAGATGACAAGTACCAAAGATTATCTAATAATCTTTTCTTAGAGGGTTTCATATATATGAAAAACACTTGCACAATTATTTACCTTATCAATCACCTTCCATCTTAGGACAACCTTTCAACATAATGATTTTCACTATTATGCTAGGGCAACCTTATGTCAGGATGAACTTTGATTGATCCTCTTACTTAAATAAATAGATTTTATTAAACTTTTCATCCTAGGACAACCTTTC
Organism: Elaeis oleifera; assembly: GCA_000441515.1. Classification (NCBI taxonomy): domain Eukaryota; kingdom Viridiplantae; phylum Streptophyta; class Magnoliopsida; order Arecales; family Arecaceae; genus Elaeis; species Elaeis oleifera. The sequence goes on from KE506242.1 coordinate 26,173, forward strand.
AACATAATGGTCTTCATTATTATGCCAAGGTAACCTTATGTCAGGATGAACTTGAAACCTTTTTTTTATGTACAAACTTGGCTCTGATATCACTATTAGAATTTTTTTCAATTTTTCACACATGCTTTTCACTAATCTTATTAATTAAAGCTTCATATGTCAATATATATGAAAAAGGGTTGAAAAGGAAAATAGATCTATTCTATTTTACATCAAAGCAATAGATCTAATCTATTGAATCATAGCAATGGAAACATAAAGAACTTTCAAAACCTTTATGTGAACAAGACTTCGAGATCTGATCTCTGGAGTTATACTAGGAAAAAATCTAAGCCAAGAATCTAATGTAACATAAGTAAAGATATCAAGAATCAAAATAAGAAAAATACTTTTCTTATTTCATACCTTTGTACGGGTAGATGTTCTCCGCAACTGATGATCGTGGTAAGATTCTCTTCTAGCCATGCATGTGTTTGGCCTCTATAAGTATCCATATAGAGATGAGGGCAGATCAGTATCCTTCTTGATTTCTCAGGGTGCTAGATTCTTTGTAGAATCTTTGCCTGATGGATGAAGTTCTCAACACCTTGAGAACCGTAGTAGAACTTCAATTTCTTCTTGACGCTCTTACTGAAATCTGAATTTCAGCAAGAAGATGGAGTGGAGGAAGAAGTCTTGAGGCATGGAGGAGAGAGGAAAGAGGATGAGGCGGCAGCCTAGATAGAGGGGAGAGCTTCACAAGCTAAATCTTTATTTATGCCTTGGGGTAGTTACCTATTTATAGGCTGACAAACCTTTGGGCTTCATAAGAGTCCAAAACCTAGACAACTATTTAGAATAGTGTCCCAATGGCCAGGGATTCTTTATGGCTGCTGCCCCATGCCTTGAAGCCTTCCTTTTATGGCCAAAAGTGGGTGCCTAGGGTTTCATGAAACCCTAGTGTGCCGTCTCATGTGAGAGAGGTCAAAGCTTCCTTATTTGGTCCTTAATGTGGCACCTAGGGTTTTATTCAAAAAGCCTATGGTATGGATCCAATTGGCTTGATCAAAATCAACTCAAATTAGTTTAGGAAATCAGATTCAAGTGTCATACATCTGATGCATCCAAACATTTTCGAGTGCATGTGACCTAAGCTCAAAGCTTGACCCAAATTCAGTTGAAAATTTCTATTTGATTCAACTTGAATTCAACCATAATTAATTTGATCTAATCAAATTAAGATGTGTAACATTTGCACTTTAGTCTTTCTTAAGCTTGCTAACATTTAGCAATTAAGTCCTTACAACTTGTAATAATTATAAATTAGTCTAATTTATCAATCACATTGATAATACTAGATCCCACCATTTGATCAGTCTTAGTCTTCTATTATATGTGATCCTATAGGTTCTATTCTATTTGATAGTGAGAAAAGTTATGATTCTTATCATAACATCATTTGAAAATTTTAATTATCCAATGAGAATTATCGATCATCAAGATAATCCTTATGGATTCTATAATTCATCAGTGATACCTAGCAGCATGTAGTGGCAATCTAGCAAAGTAGAAGGTGAATATCTAGGTATAGTTATTGTGTGATATAGTTCTTCTATCAAGATTCTAATAAAATGGAGGTTATGGATTACTTGTCAAACTACAGCATCTATCATATATAGAATTTATTCGATTTGAGTTCTCAATGTGAAGTATGTGGAAACTCCTTTCCACTATTCACACTGTCTTGGTAAAGATCTTCTGAACTCAATCTCATAAATTACATAGGACTATCTTTCTTATCTACCAAGAATGATAGATTTCATTTAGGTGCACATTCCTACAATGAACCTACTATAACCAACGTATACTATAAGAATCCATATGTCTAGACATCAAGTTTATGTACAGTTAAACTATAGCAGTCTCTTTGTGAACAGCTGAGGCATCGTAGGTCTCAGGATTAGATATACTACTGTAGCATCAAGCAAGTCACTGATGGATGGATAACCATCTAAAGGACTTCTCGTAATGGTCATGTTCGGTATCTTTATTCTTTAACAAACACCTATACTCTCATTCTAATGTCTCCATACTGTAGACTTAAGATTCGTCTATTTAGAGAAAAGTGATCTGTGCATCAATATCAGTAGATCAATAACCATCCTCATGATGATCCATCGATCGACAGCAATACATGAATTAATCGCTAATGACTTATATCTCAAATTCTAACTCTTAAGAATATGTGTCATTATCTTATTAATCCCTAGGACTATTCATAGATACAAATATTAATAAAAATAATCTAAATTTATTCATTAATAAGTCAAAAGATACAAATTATGTCCTTAGAAAATTACATATGTCATCCTAATTGGCTTCTAGGGCATACATCTAACAGTTGGACTGAGTCAAATCAAAGGAGCTTAATCTAAGTTCTCGAAAGTTGTAATTTATGGGCCTACCTATCAATGCAACCTACGAACAATCCATTTTAAGTAGATTTAGGTTTCACATAAATGAATTTGGTTCATAAATAGATCAACTTATCTAAATCTGCTTATTTAATGGGTTAGATTCAGATTTTAACTTTTATCCCATTTAACCTATTTTGACTCGTCTAATGATTGGGTTAGATCATGACCTAATCTATTTAACTCATTTAAGAGATGTTCAACCCATTTAAAATTTCTTAATCTATTCTATTTAATTAATTTAACTCCTTTAACCTATTTAAATCTATTTAATCTGTTAAAAACTCACTTAACTTGTTTATCTTATTTAACTTAATTCATGTAATAAACATGTTATATAGATCTAGTTGGATTATCTGTCTAATAAATAAGTCATGTTCAAATATAAATTTTTGACCTATTTAACAAACAAGTAGAGTTTAGATTGATGAATTTTTAATCCAACCGGCATTTGATTTGGCCCATATCTGACCTAAGCAAACTCAATTGCCACCCTAATTCTGAGTTAATTTTGTTTGACTAGATTAGTACAGGTTGGGTTGTTCCAACAATCCACACCTACTTTATTATCCTAATTTGAGGGGGAAAAAGAAAAAAGAAACTTTCACTAACTTGTGGTTTAAATTTCAAAAATTGCTCGTCTTACTTGGATCTAATATGTATTAGACTTGTTCTTGCCTATTAACTTGTGTTCCCAAAAATGGCTATAAGCTTATGAGCGGATGAAAGATCATTTTAAAGGTTAACAAGATGTTACATAAAGAAAGTGAACTTTGAAATGCCCCAGTGGTGACACCTCTTCTTTCCTTGAAGGATGGTCTAAGCTCAAGTTTTAGATGGTGCATCAAGCTAAACCAATAGGAGCTACTTAAAAGTTACAGTGAATTTCAAAATCACTAGAACTTGCTTTGCTTGTTACCCTATTACTTGTAATATATGCTTCTACCCAACATTGGACTGGATAATAGAGATAGCTCTGTAGGGGATGGCAATGGTGGAATCCAAATAACAAAATCACAATTCACTAATGAACCGGTGCATTGGATCTAAGCCACCCACAACCAAGATATGCAAGAATGTGGAGAAATAAGAAACCAAAGAGAAGGCCATAAGCACAATAACACAATACAAGAAATTATATAGTTCACCTACTATCGGGCTATATCTACGGGCACAAAGAAGATCAAAATCTACTATCAACTTGGGAGATTACAAAATTTGAGAAGATATTATCACTCTACAACAATAGGCTTACTACTTTCTAATGAAGAACCCTCTTCTTGCTACACGTCCTAAGCACCCTTTTGATCCCACGAAGCCCACTTTGGAATGCTCTAGAAATCCCTCCAATCAACCTTGGAAGCTTGGACAAGCAAGAAGAATAAGAAACTTACCACCATCAAAACCCTCTCCTCATCTCTCTTCTCTACCCCAAGAAAAGAGAACACCTAATAGAGTAATATAATAGAAGCTCTTTTTTAGGAACACTCAAGTAAGTCCAAACCCAACTAACCTATTACATAAGTTTTGAACCAAATCCAAAATAAGTCTAATAGGTTAATTGATGAATTTGATATCATCAAACCCAACAATCTCCACCTTGATAGTAAAGTCATCATTCTCCACATCTCCATGCCAACCATGTGCCTCTATGCTCCTTTCATCTTGAAGCTCAAAGAAAATAGGCTCCATTTCAATTTTTCAACTTGCACCGGCTTCATAAGCATATTGGCCATATTCTTATGAGTGCCCACCTTCAATACCTTACCTTATCATTTCAATGGCCTTCCGGATGTAATGATATTGCATATCAATATGTTTGGTCCTTTTATGATAAATCGAATTCTTTACCAAACATATAACATTCATACTATTACATAGCAATATCATGGAACCATCTTTATACCAAGCTCTTTCATCAAGCCTTGAAGCCACATCGCTTCCTTGCTTGCTTCCATTAGTGCCATGTACTCGATCTCCATGGTCAACAAAGCAACCGTCGTCTAAAGCTTAGACATCCAACTAATTAGACTATTCTCATTTTGAAATACATAATCTGTTGTTAATCTTCTCTTATCAAGATCACCAGTAAAATTTGCATTCACATAACCTTGCATTGAACTTGAGCTCTTGCTATAAGTGATTGCATAATCACTAGTCCTACTTAAGTAATGAAGTACCCACTTCACCACCTCCCAATGCATCTTCCCAGGATTTGCCATAAACCAACTAAGAACGTCCATCACTGCATAAGCAATATTTGGCCTCATGCATACCATAGCAAACATCAAGCTACCTACAATACTAGTATAGAAAACTTGATCCATCCACTTCTTTTATTCTCCATCTTAGGATATTGCTACAAAGACAACTTAAAGTGAGATGCAAATGGTGTCCTCACCACCTTTGTTTTGCTCACGCCAAACATTTTAAGCAATTCCTCCACAAATCTCTTTTGTGAAAATGATAACGAACCATTTTTCTATCCCACCAAATCTCGATACCAAGAATTTGATGCATCGGTCCAAGATCTTTCACTTCAAAGGCCTTACCCAAATCTTCCTTGAGCTCTTTAATCATTGTCTTTCTTTGCATGCTATAAGCATATCATCCACATACAATACCAACACTAGAAAGTTACCATCTTTGAAGCATTTCAAGTAGACACAATGATCATACTTAACTTTTAGAATTTTTGGCTTAACATGAATGTATCCAACTTCCAATACCATTGCCTTGATGATTGTTTAAGCCCATATAAAGACTTCTTGAGCTTACATATAAGATGCTCCTTATCCTTCTCTATGAAGCCTTGAGGTTGATGCATATAAACCTCCTCCTCTAGATTACCATGCAAGAATGCCGTCTTCACATCTAATTACTCAAGTTCTAAGTTATTAATAGCAATAAGACTAAGAATAAGCCGAATAGAATCCAACTTAACAACGGGAGCAAATACTTCAAAGAAATCCATACCTTCTTTTCATGCAAATTCTTTGGCAACTAACCTTGCTCTATATCTTTGGATCATCCCATCGGTTCCTCTCTTTATTTTATAAATCCACTTGCAACCAATCGCTTTCCGACCCTTTGATAAATCCATCAAATCTCATGTTTGATTTTTAAGAAGTGCCATCATTTTCTCCTCCATAGCCTCTTTCTAATGGTTTGCATTGGTAGCATTAATGGCTTCTTGAAATGTACATGGCTCTTCCTTCATGATTAATGTTCGAAGTGTACTTGGGTCTACAAAATCCTATAGATATGTAGCTGTGTGCCGCTCTCTTGTTGAATGCTAAGACATATCATATACTTCTCTACCTTCATGAGAACTCTCCTCTTCATCGAAATCTTGCTCAACTTGCTCTTCAACCTCACCAAACTCAACCGGTGCATTCTCCGATTTAACACCTTCTTTTGGTACATAACTTGAAGATGAAAGTTCAAAATCTTGAGTCTTATATCAGATTTCTTTCTTCTCTTTATTTTATTTTTCATGCTTCTTCTCAATACATTTAATTTATCAAAGTGCACAGCACATGTTGTGATAATTTTACAGGCCATCAGATCCCATAACCAAAATCCTTTCACACCTTTTGTATAGCCAATAAAGATACACTTTCTTGATTTTGGATCTTTATTCTTTGATAACTAGGAATCAATGCATAAGCATAATGACCAAAAATTTTCAAATTAGAATAATCACAAGAAGTTTTGAACCATACCTCCTTCGGTGTCTTTCCATCAAGTACCATAGAAGGTGAGCGGTTGACAAGATAACATGTCATAAACATGGCCTCGGCTCATAACTCACACTCCAAACCGGCATTGCTGAACATACTACGAGCCCGCTCCATCAATATATGGTTCATCCTTTTCACAACTCCATTTTATTGTGGATCATAGGAGTTGGTGTAGTGCCTCAAGATACCCTTCTCCTTGCAAAAGAGTTCCAACTCTTTAGATTTGTACTCCAAACTATTATCCGATCGGAGAACTTTAATGCGACATCCAGTGAGATTCCCTATTCGGCCATGAAATACTTGAATGCTTCAAATGCCTCATCCTTTAACATCAAAATTTAACCCAAACCTTCCATGAGAAGTCATTAATAAATGATATGAAGTAATTAGAACCACCATATAAAATAGTAGGAGAACTCCACACATCTGTATAAATGTAATCAAGTATATTTTTACTTATGTGAGATCCGACTTTATAGCTCCATTTATGATGCTTCCCACAAATACAATGCTCATAAAATTTGGAACCACCAAAAATAATACTTGAAATAAGCTTCCTCTCTACTAGAATCTTCATACCCTTCTCAGTTATGTGACCCAACCTCTTATGCCATAACCAGAGGAGAAGATCATCATTTTCTGTTGCCTAAGCTTCATCCATCATCGTGCTCTCCAATAGTTTGTATAAATTTTCAACTCGGATACCCTTCATGACAACCATTGTACCTTTGAAAACTCTCATAACTCCACCTTGCCCAATAAATTTGCAATCTTTTTTGTCTAATTTGGAAAGAAAAGTAAATTTTTTTTCAAATTCGAAACATGGCATACATCTTTAAGCATCTGAATCATTCTATCAAATATCCATAAGCACACCGTACCAACTCCAACGGTCTTGCTATTTGAAGTGTTTCCTATCAAAATCATACCACCTTCACAAGCCATATATGTGCTAAACCATGAACGATGTGGACACATATGATGGGTTGCACCGCTATCAAGAATCCAATTTTGATGAAATGCCAAACTTGAACTACTTGATGTACTTCATTGTTCAATTCGGAGCCATTCTTTTCACTACTTGACTCACCAATATCTTTTTGAAATTTGAATATTTTTATTTCTACAATCATTCTTAAAGTGCCCATTTTTACCACACAACCTACAAATCCCTTTGCCATTTCAATCTTTAGATTTTGATCTATACTTGAACTTGCTTCTTGAAAGATTTCTTGATGTGCTTTCACATTCTCTTTGATGACCTCTCACCAAAGGAGCATCCGTTTCACTTTCCGAACTCTCCAAAGTAGCTTTTCTTTGTAACTTATCAACTAATAAAGCACTAGAAATGGTATCCATGTCAAGAGAATCCTCTTTGGTGCAACTTAGACTTGTAATTAATGTGTCATAAGAATCTAGTAATATATATAGTAAAAGTATGGCATTATCCTCATTTTTCATCTTCTCCCCACTACTTTCAAGCTCACAAATAATGTTGTTGAAAATATTCAAGTGCTCGAAGATTTTGGTACCTTCTTTCATTCTCAAAGAGTACAAACTTCTCTTTAAAAAAATTGGTTGGTGATTGACTTCGTTTGGTACAAGCTCTTTAACTTCATCTATAAGCCTAAAGTTGTCTTCTCTAAAGAGAACTTCATCTGCCAAACACATGCGAATAATAACTAAAGCTTTCAAGTCCATCTCCTTCCAATCATCATTTGACATCAACTCTGGCTTCTTATCCTTTCCAAGTAAAGCTTTGTGATATCCTTGTTATACTCGCAAATCATGAAATTTCAACTTTCAAAGCTCAAAATTTTCTTTCCATCAAATTTCTTCACTTTTAATCGACTTGTAGCCATTGAGACAATTCGTCGAACACTTTGCACTTACAATCTGAAGCTCTGATACCAATTGTAGGGGATGGCAACGGCGGAACCTAAATAACAAAATCACAACTCACTAATGAATCGGTGAATTGGATCTAAACCACCAACAACCAAGATGTGTAAGAATATGGAGAAATAAGAACCAAAGAGAATGCCACAAGCACAACAACACAACATAAAAAATTACGTGGTTCACCAACTATCGGACTACATCCATGGGCATGGAGAAGATCAAAATCTACTATCAACTTAGAAGATTTCAAAGTTTGGGAAGAGATTACCACTCTACAATAATGGGCTAACTATTAGATAATTTTAAAACTATTATGCTTGGAGCATGCTTCTATGTTCATGCAAAATAAAATCATAATAAATCATATATTGCGCCATCATGTATCCAATACAATGATCCCATAGCTTGCTGGATGTTTAATTTCTTTCGTGGACGTCTGGTCTTCTCTCTTTTCACCATGCTCCTTAATATGGATGATCGATGGAAATCGTTCACATCTTTTTGAGAGTTAGAAAAGGGATCAGATCATATCTATTTATACCTATACTTGTCTTGTCCCATCAAAAGACTTACTCTTAATTAGAATTGAACTTTCAATCCAAATCTTATTCGAAATAGATCTTTTAATTAATTGGGCTCACTATAATTGATTCAGTATATGTGATTGATCTAAAGAGTTAAATCTGACTAACTGATAATTAGGTCACATATTAGGAGTCAAATCTAAGACTTACTACTTTTCAATGAAGAACTCTCTTCTTGCTATACCTCCTAAGCACCCTTCCGATCCTGTGATGCCCGCTTCGAAATGCTCTAGAAATCCCTCCAATCAATCTTGGAAGCTTGGATAAGTAAGAAGAATAAGAGAACTCATCACCACCAAAATCCTCCTCTCACCTCTCTTCTCTACCTCAAGAAAAGAGAATACCCAATAGAGTAATATAATAGAAGCTCTTTTTTAGGAACACTCAGGTAAGCCCAAACCTAACTAACCCATTATATGAGTTTTGAACCAAATTCAAAATAAGCCCAATAGATTAATTTGTGAATTTGATATCACCAAACCCACCAAGCTTAACAAGAAAAAATTATTTATTTTCCCTTATCCTTGCAATACTTGACATATTAGTTGTCTATTTACCCAATACGAAGAACCTCTCACTTGAAATATGGAAGAATCGAAATGTTAGCTCAAAACAATGTGTGTGGATGATGTAAACAATATTTAATCATAATAATCAAAAAATTAAATACATAAAAGTGGTATGTATAACTAAAATAATAAAATAAAATTTGCAGAGATCCATCAATTTAATCACCCAAAACTTTACCAGCATGATGATATGAATGCTACACGTGTTTGGTTAGGTTTAGCAGTTTCTTTTTAAATATTATTTTTAAAAATAATTTCAAAATATCATTAAATCAAATTTATTTATGGATTTATAGTTGTTGGGTTGCATGGGATGTCACACATTAATATCATGAATTAAATTTATAATTTTATTTTTTGCTGATCTAGTATTGAAATCAAGAGAATAACCAATAATTCAAATAAATCATAAATTTAACCTACAATTTTATATGATGTTTGGTACTATTCAGTTCATGAGTTGGTTTCTCTTTATATATATTTTCTTCTCATAATTACTTGTACCTAGAGCTGTCAAAATGAGTCAAGACCCGTAAGCCAGCCCATTTGGCCCTAAAAATGGGTCAGGCCAGGCTAAAAAATTCTGACCCATTTATGCAAGTGGGCTTTTTGGCCCGGCCTCTATCGCCCATGGGCTAAATTGGGTTAGGGCCAGGTTAGTCCATGGGCTGGCCCACATACTCCCTCTCTCTCAGTCTCCCTCTCGGTCTGAGACTCTGAGTCGGTCCCTGACTCCCCGGCACGAGAAACCCCCTCTCTCTCCCTCTCAATCCCCGACGGACGGTGGCCCTCCCTCCTCCTCAACGTACCATCGCCTCTCCCTCCTCCTCGTCAGCGCTGCACCCCTAGTCCCCATCATCGTCAAGAGCAGGAGCCCGTCGTCCTCCCCCTCCCCTCCCGCCACTGCCGGCGTCAGCGATCCTATCCATAGCCCCCCCCGCATCCCCATCACCCTCCTCCAGCCCTCTCAGTGCAAGCACCAGTCCAGGCCGGCCAGAATCTTCTGCACCGTCCACTCCGCCTTCCGCTCCTTCCCCATCCTCACCCCCATCACCTGTCGCCTCCCTCATGTGGCCCTCCACCGCAATGAAGGAACCGAGACAACCACATGGCCCACATCCATGGTGCCATCTGCACCGTCGGCACCCTCTTCGGCCACTTCAAGGCCCGCATCACCCTCGCCATCCAGGACAATCCCTGCAGTGTCCCCCTCCTCCTCCTCCTGAAGTTGGCCGTCCCTACCGCCAAGTTCTTACAGGACACGTGCGGCCACCTCCGCGTCATCCTTGAGTGTGAGAAGAAGGCCGCCGACAAGACCCCCTGCTCGAGGAGCCCATGTGGACCGTCTTCATCAACAGCAAGAACATCAGCTACACCAGCCGTCGGGAGCCCACCGACTCCGACCTCAACGTCATGCAGCTCCTCCACGCCATCTTCATGGGTGCCGGCGTGCTCCCCAATCCCCACCAACATGATCGACCCGTCAATGGGGAGCTCACCTTTTGACCCAAGTGAGCTGACCCGGCCCTAACCCACAGCCCATGTGGGCTAAGGTCGGGTTGGATTTTTATGGCCCTTTTTAATAAGTGGGCTGAGCCCGGCCCAACCCACATAATCAAAGTCCACATGAGTTAGGGTTGGGCCGGCTCATTTTGATAGCTCTACTTGTACCGCATGACTGCATAAAATGAGATGGCGTACGGACTCAATTGAGTTTTATAGGGCATGGTGGGACCTATCGAAAAGATCAGGAACAAACCCTTCATATCCGACCGCACATCGATGTAGAATGAAGTCTTGGCACCAGCCTATAATTAGTCGAAGACCCACGCATTGTGCAGAGCCGAATATACGAAATAATTTTCAGATGTTATTATCCTATTTTCAGATGTTATTATCTTATTTTTAGATGATGCTGTATTTTATTATTATTCAAATTATTATTAATAATAATTAATATTTTT
>KE506242.1:117701-133265 GCA_000441515.1 Elaeis oleifera
GCATGAGGAAACATGAAATACCTCAAGGGTAATTTGATTACCCTGCAGATGATCTCAGCACAGTCCGAGGTTCTGATATAGCCACGCAAGCGTCTTGCCTCTACGGTATCCACTCAGGTAGGATCCTGGAATGTCTTCTCCTCATGAATCTATGCTTCAAAATTAGATCTCTATCTGATTTGGAAGTACTTCAGAACTCCTTCTGAAGTTGGAGCAGCAGCCTATCGAAGATGTCCTGCAGCCTTCCTGTTCCAGACGTCATCACGCCTTTTTCTTGTACCAGATGAACGTCCAACTCCTTGGATGTATAGAGGGGAGATAGGAGAGCAGGGAGAATATGGAGAAGAGGGGAGGGGTGGCAGCTATTGAATTTTTTGCATAAAACAACTTCTACCTCGAAACCCTAGGAGCAGCAAGATTTACATAGACCCTGTATGCTGCGCAGTGCCACATCATTCAACCAATCAAAAATTCTAATAAATTTTGAAAAAAATTGTTTGGTGGAGTGATATCATCTAATCACATCAGATAAAATCCCACCTTATCTCCAAAAGATGGCGCCAACATTGGATAAGCACAAATAGTGGTGGCGCCCAAGAGTTTAAGTTGATCAAGACTCTCCAATCCTTATCCACTTGGGGTGCCCACTTTAATCCAATTGGGCTCACACCATAATTTGATTATGGCACCCAATTTGATGTGGCTTGACTTGTGGACACTCCATAAAAATCTTCCAATAAGCCCTCTTCAGTTTAAGACCCATATGTCAATTTTTGACAGATGTCCTAAAATAAAATTGGCAGGTGCTTGTCTTAAATTTATCTCATGAATTAAGACAAGCCTTTTCTAAGCTGGACAAGCTTCATTTAGATTGAGAAAAATCTTCTCAAGGTTCTCTGGATGAGCTAGATCACATTTGGCTCAGTAGAGACAGAAAAGATTACACGAGGAGAAAATTAGGCTCAATCGTGTGCTAGCACGATTTCCTTGAACCTAATTAGATCTTATCCAAATCAATTGGGCTAGCCCAATTGATGACATCCAGACCCTAACCCTTATTTGTGTGATCCAGTTAGGTTTAATTCTGTATGGTAATGAGATATGTCGTGATCTCATCATCGACATCATCGAAACTCCTTTCGATGGATCAGAACTCTTCTGATTTAAATAATTAGAATGATCGATCATCAAAATCATTCTAATTGCTCTCAAAATCTACTAGTGACACCTAGAAGTATGTGGTGGCAACCCATCAGAACTGAAAATGAATCTCTCGATGCAGCTACCTGTGTGATTGAGTTCCTCTATCATGAGCCCCGACTGAATTAGGTTAAGGTAAACTCATCAAACCCAACATCAGTCATATGAATCAATCGATCGATCCGAGTCCGATGTGAAACTCCAATGAAAACTTTTTCCATTATTTCACTCTGCCATGGCCATGGGCTTAAGGACTCTATCTTTCGATCATCATAGGACTACTCCTCTCATCTACCGAGGTTGATAGATCCCATCTTGGTGCAACCTAGTTCCTACAATGAATATGCTATAGCCAACATACACCTCAGGATTTTGAATGGCTAGGAGATCGAGTTATAGTATAGTCAAACTATAACACACTCAAGGTGAACTGTCGATGCACCTCAGGTCAAAGAACTAGACACACAACTGCAGCATCGAGCTAGTCATCGATAAGAAGGTAGACTTCCTTATGACTGCTCGAGGTGGTCACGCTCAGTACTCTCGTTCTCAATGAATACCTGTACTCTCATTCTGGTGTCTCCACACCGTAGATTCAAGACTCATCTATCGTAAGGAAGCGATTGTATACCAACCTTCCAGATCGATCACCATCCTCATGATGATCCTATGGTCAGGAGCAGTTTATGAGTTAATTATGTAAATTTATGTCTTAAATTTTTAACTCTTGAAAATATGAATTAACATTCTCACTAACTCAAAGGATGTATCACAGACTCAATATACATAATGTGATAGAAGAATAATTCTTTTATTCATTTATAGTCAAAATTACAAATTTACCCTTAGATTTGTACAGGAATGTGTCAGGCGATCTGGCATCTAGGGCATACATCTAACATGAAGTGGCTTGCTGACTTCAGACAATGGGAGTAGCTTGTCTGGAGAGCCACTTTTAGTTGTTGGGCATATCTAAAGCTGATTTCGAGTTAGGGATGGTACTTATGCCTTTATTATTGTGTAGAGGGTTCCAAGCTCTAGTTGCCATGGTGACTCTTCAAATGAGGCACCATAATTATAGAAGTACAGGAGTCAAAGTGGCATGCTGGGATCATTTAAACATTCGATTTCGAGGATCCCTCGATTATTAGCGCATCATATTTGGAGCCAACTTGTGGTAGAGCACACATTTTTCATAATTGTTACAGATTAATTCATTGGCTAGTGGCTAATATGTGGCAGCATCTTGGATGGGTGTGTTGAACTATTGGGCTAATTAAGGCCATTGGCATCATTATAAATGCTGGCTCCTTCCCCTACTTCTCTTTCACCTTCAACTAGTTCTTCACTTGGTATTCTACTTTCACCATTGCCCGACGGGTTCTCTATTGTCATTCATCGTTTCTAGAGCTTTCGGTGACCATTCTCTAGGCCACCGTCCAACTTTCCAGTGGGCTTCTCCCTTTTGCTTTTCTTTCTTGCACTCTCCTGACTTTTCCTATAGCTTTCAGGACTTCTTCTTTTGAGCCTTCTATCTAGCTCTTTTACCACTTTCATTCTTATTTTCTCAGTAATTTTTTTCATTTTTTGTCTTTCTTTGATCCGAATGGTATCTGATGGTAGTGAAACTCAGGGTGAAAGCCATTGGGCCAACCAGGGCTCTTGGTTGGTCCCTCCTCGGGTTGGATTTGGGTGGAAACCCAAATGACTACCACTTTGGATCCTCCAGCTTGATCCACATCCTTTGACTTGGATGTTCTTGAGCACGGGCCAAGCATTGAGAGCTCCATTTTTACTGAGTCCAACCTGAAAAGGGTCCGAGCTCACTATCATTTCTCATATTGGTTTCGACTAGAGTTGTTTGGTCAAGATGGCCAAGTAACTCATGCTCCTGTAGGGAACCTCATGATCTATGAGAAGTTCCTCCAAGCAAACTTTAGGTTCCCTTCATCCCTTTATTGTTAACCTTCTTGATTTTTATCATCTTGTTCCTATTTAGATCAATACGAATGGCATTCAGATGATCATTGTTTTATTATTATGTGTAACCTCATGGAGACTGAGATGAGGTACTTGCTTTTCTAAGCACTTTTCATTTTGAAGAGGCATCCTTGAAGCAAGGGCTGGTGGTACTTTACTCTTTATGGAGCCAATCGGTTTGTCAAGGGACTGCCTTCCTCCATTCATGGTTAGAAAAGCTATGTTTCTTTATTCTTTCAACCTCTTGTGGGGCTTCAGTTGGATCTGGAGACACCTCTAAAGTTCCTAGAACAAGCATACCAAGCTGCTCTTCGAGGACAAGAAGCATTTGCAGAAGTTGCACTTTGTGGAGATTCCACCGCTGAAGGAACTCCTGACCAAGCATGCTCTATATGATGCTAGTATCAGCTTGGTTAGTCCTTAAGATATGGTTGATCTCCTTGACTTGAGCTTTTGCTTTGATTTTGCTCTTATATGTGGCAAGATACTGACTCATTGTTGTTAGATGTATATCCTAGAAGCCAATCTTGACTGATACATTATTATTCTATGACACGAATTTGTACTTAAACTATTGATTTAATCAATAAAGGATTAATTTTATTTTCATTCAAGTATTATGTATCCTTGAATCATCCTTAGAATTGATGTTATGGTACATATTCTCAAATGTACCATATAGTTCACTAAATTCCTAATATATAGAGGCATATATGATTGATTCCTAAATTACTCTCGGTTATAGGATAGTCATGGGAATGGTGATCTATCCAGATAAACCGATATATAGTTCACTTCCTTCAGGATAGATGAGTCTCTAATCTATAGTGTAGAGATACTGAATAAAAGTATGAATAGTGGATAGTTGTTAGAGAACAACTAGTACTGAGCATAACCATACGAGAGATCACATGGATTTCTATTCAATCGTTAGTAATTATCTCGATGCTGTAGTTGGTCCTTTGACTTGTAGTGTCACAGTTACTTATAATAAGACTGCTAAAGTTTGACTACACAAATATTAACTCGATTATGAATTTTATAGTAGATGTTGATTTCAATTGGTTAAGCTGTGCGAGCAACGTGTGCATCTAGATGGGATCTATCGATCCTAACAGAGAAGAGTAGTCCTATGAGATTTGAGAAGTTGAGTCCACAAGTGTATGGCCATAGCAGTGTGATTAATGAAAAAAAATTTATTTGAAATCACTATTGGACTTAAGCTGATCATATTTATCGTATGACTGATGATGAGGTTTGACGATTTATTTATGACTTGCCATTTAGTCGAGACTCACGATAGAGGGACTGTATCATACATTAACTATATCTAGAGATTCTATTTTGATTCTACTAGATTACCACTATATATTGCTAGATATCACTGGTAGATTGTGAGAGCTCAATAGGATCATTTTGGATCAATGATCCTTATCGAGTTAAGAGTGAAACTATTTTGATCCACTAAAAGAAATTTCAGTGATACATATGATAGAGATCATGATATTTTTCACTACCAGACAAAATAAATCTATGGGATCATACATAAAGGAAGAAGATCTGAATTGATTATAATTAGGCTTATGAAGTATCAATTTATATGGATTTAGAGAAATCCAATTGGATTCATGTTAACCTTGTTAGCACCTGGGTGAACCCTATTTCTCTTGTGGTTGGTTTACTTATATGATGAGTTTTAAGCAATTCTTACATTTAATTTGAACCTAATTGAATTTGATTCAATGAGATCTAATTATTGGATAATTAATTTATAGCTTAGATTTAATCAAGAAAGAGTTTCTTAGTTAAAAGCCCTTGAAGAGAATTTATGAAACTATGTGGGTTGATTTGTATATTTAATTAGATCTCATATGATGGGATGCCTAGTATTGGGTGTGGTTTTGGGTGAGTAATGGGTGGCACACCATTTATTTAGTCCAACTATATTATGGCTAGAAATTCTAATATGATTAGAATGAGAAATTCTAATCTGATTAGGACATCCTTAAGTTGTCTATATAAATGACCCTAGCCCCTTTAGTTGTGTATTAATCTTTCCTCCTACCTTGCCGCCACCTTTCACTGTGCCACACCTCCCTCCTCTTTCTCTCTCTAGTCCATGCCTAGTCTCTCTGTAGGTGTCCTCCCTTGGAGCCATAGAGGGTGGGCGGCATCCAAGGAAGTAGGTCAATTGTTGGCGCCACTTGTTTGCTTCTTGTTCCTTTTGCTCTCAAGTTTGTTGGGAGTTAGTTGCAACTACTTTTTGATTGTTGTTCTTTCTGATTAGTTGAAGGATTAAGAAAGATTTTCGATTTCTTCAAGAATCAAGAAAGAAAGATTAAAAGGATCATCAAAGGAGTTTTATTTCGATCCAAGTTTGGTTCAAGCCTATTTAGGCTTTGGTTCAGGCAAGCAGGATCTAAGAAAAAATAATTAAATTTAATTCTATGGATATCTGTAAAGGCAGGATGCTTGTGCTACTGATTCAGAACCCATTCAGACCTTGATCTAGGGATTGAATCGAATTCAACCTCAGTTACAAGTTTAAAGCAAAAGAAAAGCGATTCAGATATGTGAATTGATTTCAGGTTTCATTTGTTCTTCCTAAAATCAATATATATTAATTTCAGCATATAAACTAGATTTGTAGGTACTTTCATATGATAAATGTATGCTTAGATTAAAAATATTTTAATCTAATTTTTTACTATATTTTAGATTAAATTTTTTTTAAATCCACATGCACTAGCATATATAGAAAATTCAATAGTGGTATCAGAGCCACATATTTATATGTATGAAAGTAGTATAAAAATTTTAAAAATTATTTTTAAAAATATATTTTAGATTATAAATGAGATGTATAAGTTTATGTTCAAATCTGAAAAGTATTTTATATCTAATTTTTATTCATATATGTGATATATGAAAGCATACATAGGCTAGAAATTAAATTTTTATGATTTGAATTTTTCGTATATACGATATATAATAGTATGTTTAGATCTGAAATTGATTTATGAAAATTCTAAAATTTTTATGTATATGATATATGATTGCATGCATATTCTGAAAGTATTTCAAGAATCAAAAATTTACTTTTATATAATTAATTTAAATATAAAATCTATCTCAATGATATGAAATTAATGTGTGCATGAATCATTGGGCATGGGTAGTTTGGTATTAGGTCAATGAATTGCATCCTAGGTTATAATTAGATCATATTGGGTTGAAATTGATATAGCTATTGAGCAAACTGAGTCAAGTGTTGATTTGGATAAGATCAATTGAGCTTATGATTCTACAAGTGTTGTAGATTAAGTTGATTAAATACCATATGGAGAATTGAGTCAATCTAAGGACCTAATATGGCTTTATGGCTTGAATCCGATTCATCTAAGCTGATTAATTGAAATCAATAAGTTATTTGGTGTCTAAGACAAATCTCGATCGATGGTTTTAATTGGGAGGCTACTCACCTAGATAATTTTACCTACATCAAATTAATGGCATGCCCTCCCATCGGTCTCACTTACCTAGCCAATTGAATGATTGGGTTCATTAATAGCTAAGTAGTTTTGGTTTAGTCCATGCCAATTAAATCGATCATGTGATGACTGATTAGATGAGACCTGATCTAAACCTCTCTAATTAATATTAAGCCTTATGGTATTCTACCATTGTAGAAGTACGGGCGTGCTACTGATGTTGATTATTCTCGGCTGGTTACAGTGGTTTAGTTGCATCGAAAATATGTAATCACTCTATTAGCAAAGAGTTGCTCTAGGGTGAAGATGGGGTTGGGCCCAATATGTGTTATCTGAGGGACTTAATGATGGCTTCACATCTGCTTGTGAACAGTGGGTCAGGCTTAACTAAGGAGTAGGACAATATGTGTTATCTGAGCTCTCATGACTTAGAGA
This sequence comes from Elaeis oleifera, assembly GCA_000441515.1. Taxonomy (NCBI): domain Eukaryota; kingdom Viridiplantae; phylum Streptophyta; class Magnoliopsida; order Arecales; family Arecaceae; genus Elaeis; species Elaeis oleifera. The sequence goes on from KE506242.1 coordinate 124,808, forward strand.
TCAAGTCGCTGTAATATTCTTAGAGAAGTATCTAGGCAAGAATTGCCTATGCATCGATGTGCATGTCATCAATAACTGTTAGATGAGGTGCACGGCATCAGTGGACCGTAGCATCCACTAGAAACCTTGCATTGGTCGCATCAGATTTTATTTTCATCCAGAGAGTATCAAAATCTGAAAAATAATAAGAGTCTATTTGCATCTAAAAATTTTTAGAGCAAATATAATTTTAAGTATAAATATCTAATTAGAATCTCTACTCTCATAGATAAATAATGTCAATCTCTAACCTACTAGTCTGCATCTTTGAACCAACTGACTGATCGGTTAAAATTATAAGGACTGGCTCAGAAATCTCAAGATAGTCCTGACATTTGAAAAGATTGGGTATGTACTTGACCAGAACGCTTCAGCCTTACCAGTCCATCTTATGGCAGAGCAAAGAGCTGCTCTGGACAAGTGGATGGATGATGATCTTAAGGTAAAGTGCTTGTTAGATGTATGTCCTAGAAGTCAATATGACTAACACATTGTAATAATTTTAGGACATAATTTTATACTTAATATATTGATATGATCAATAAAGGATAATTTTTTTTTATTCAAGTGTGATGTGTCCTTGAATTGTCTATAGAATTAGAGATATGTATTTAATTCTTAAATACTCTCGATCATTGAATCATCATGAAGATGGTGATAGATCTGGATAGACTGATGCATAAATTGCTTCTTTCAGGATAGATAAGTCTCTGGTCTACTGTGTAGAGATACAGGACGACGAGTGCAGATGGTTGTTAGAGAATAACTAGTACTGAGCGTGACCATACGAGAGATCACTTGGATTTCTATTCAATCGTCAGTGATTGTCTCGATGCTGTAGTTGTATGATTGATCTTTTGACTTGAAATAGTACTGCTACTTGTAGTGAGACTACTGAAGTTTGACTGACACATAAATATGGATCTCAATGAGCCTTTATAGTGGATGTTGGCGACAGTTGGTCCACTATAGAAGTGGGATGCGCATCAAGACAGGATCTATCGACCTTAATAGAGAGTAGTCTTATGAGATTTGAAAGGCTAAGTCTAAGAATCTATGACCATAGTAGTGTGATTGATGGAAAAGAGTTTCTATAGAAATCATAACTAGATTTGAGCTAATCGAATCTATTATATGACTGATGTTGAGATTTGACGATTTATCCATGACCTGCCATCTAGTCGGGACTCATGATAAAGAGACTGAATCACATGTTAACTACACCTAAAGATTTATTTCAGTTCTACTAAGTTGCCACTATATACTACTAGATATCACTAGTGGATTGTGAGAGCTCACTAGGATCGTTTTGGATCGACAATCCTTACTGAGTTAGAAGTGAAATTATTCCGACCCATTGAAAAGAGTTTCAATGATATAATGATAGAGATCATTGTATATCTCACGATCAAATAAAATTGAATTTATGAGATCACACAACAAAAGGATTAGGCCTGAAATAAGTAATTGAGCTTATAAAGTGTCAATTGGGTTTAGAAAAATCCATTGGGTTCATGATAACCTTGCTAGCACATGTTTGGACCCAATTTCTCTTTTCGTTGGGACTATTTATTTGATAAGATAATTTAACTTAATTATTTGCTAATAATCTATATGAATTAGATTCATGAGATTCTAATTATTTGGTGTCTAAGGTTATGTATCATATTAATTAAGGGTGCAAGTCCCTAATTAATTTCTTAATAGTCATTTTTGGGCACCACCTTGATTTGATCAAGTTGGGCGGGTCCATTGATTAGAGGACTTTTAGTTCTCTTATGAGGTATTTCTTCGATGTATTTGGGGTATCTAATTATAGGTGCAAGGGTTCCAATTGTTGGTGCCTAATGGGCTTCTTAATGTAAGTTGGATAACTTAAGTTAATAGGAATCCTAATGTAAGTAAGATTTATATTATGAGATTGAATAAGATTCAATCCTCATACCTATTTAAAAGGACCTCCCCTAAGATCTCTAGAGCATCCAAACAAGCAGCTCCTTATGCCCAAAGGCTCTGTCCATGCCCTCTATTCCTCTCCCTTTCTCTTCTCTTGGGCGTTCTACACGCCCATCCCTTGGGATGCAAGTCCCAAGGAGTTCCACACCCAAGGTGTTGGGCATCCCATAATTTGCTAGTTGCTGATATTTCATAGCAGCATAAAATAAGGAGAAACTCTAGAGAAAAGGAGAAGAAGAAGATCAAAAGAAAGATCAAGCATTGATCGCGATCCAGGCTTCGTTCAGATTCAGCAGGCTAAATTTTGGAGAACTAAAATTTAGGTTAAAGAGGACTGTTCTAGACTGATCTCGAGTGGATACTCATAGAGGTCTGACACTTGTGCGACTAAGAGAGAATCTCTCCTCTTTCAGATCCAGATTCAAAGAAAGGATTGCAAAACAGGTATATGATTTGATCACAATCTGAATTCAGCATATATCAATTTCAACATAATTCATGCATAATCTTATTCTTCACTATAGTATTTAGAAATAAATTTTTGAAATACATATGCATGCACCAAACTCCGAATTTCAATAGTGGTATCAGAGCCATGGATTTTTATATGCTGAATTTTGATATACATATTTTGAAAAAATTTAAAATCAAATTTTTCTTGATACATGAGATGTATAGATGGATCTTCTAATCTAAAATTTAATTTTATATTTAATTTTAGAATATATAGTTGATATGTAATTGCAAGCATAGATCTGAATTTTGATCAAGAAAGAGTTTTAGTTCATATTTGTGTGATACATAGATGTATGCATAAAATCTGAAATTTTTATATGATCTGAATTTTGATTCATATATATGATATATGATTACATATTTAGATTATAAATTATTTTTAATCTGATCCATGATTAGTATATGAGATATATGATATCATGCTTAGATCTGAAATTTGATTTAGATCTGATTTTACACGCATATATGTGATATATGTTTGTATGATAAATTTAAAAATTATTTTAATATTTTAAAACTTACTTTATACAATAAATTTAGATCTAAATATAATTTTAAATCTAAAATTTATGTTTGTGCATGAGGGTTTTGATCATAGAAAAATCATATGAATTTTTGATTGCATTTAGGTCATGTAATAGGATTGCATTTAAAATTTTGATTTGAGTTATATGGGTCTAACTTGATTAAGTAATTGATCAAATCAAATCAAGTATTGATAAGGGTTAGATCAATTAAGTTAATGATCATACAATTATTGTTGATCAAATCGATTGAATCTCATATGCAGAATCGATGAACCTAAGGATCTAATTTGGCTCATTGGTTTGAGCCCGATTCACTTGAGCTAATCAATTCTGATCAATTGACCTATTAGTGTCTAAGATAAGTTAATGAGATGTGATTATTTAATTGGTTCCGTTAGCCAATCTGGTCAATTTATTGGTGTCTTAGGAAGGCAAAGGGGGGACCCCCATCGATCTCCATTTACCTAGTCAATTTGAAAGATTGGTTCTTGAATTAGGTTGCTTAGCAATCTGGTTTAACTCATGCTAGTTAGATCAGTCATATGATGACTGATTAGATGAGATCTAAACCTAACCTTCCCATAAATATTAAGTCCATAGGTCTTCCATCGTTGTAGATGTGTGGGTGTGCTACCGACGTTGATTGTTCTCGACTAGTTACAGTGGTTCAGTTGCATCGGAAACATGCAACCACTCTATGAGCAAAGAGTTGCTCCAGAGTAAGGATGGGGTTGAGCCCAATAACTGTTAGGTGAGGGACTCAATGACGGCCTTACACCTGCTTGTGAACGGTGGGTCAGGCTTAACTAAGAAGTGTGGGCAATAACTGTTAGGTGAGCCCACATGACCTAAAGATCAAATCGCTGCAACATGCTTAGTGAAGCATCTGGATAAAGAGTTGCCTACGCATCGGGTGCATATTACCAATAACTGTTAGGTGAGGTGCATGTCATCAGTGGAACCGCAGCACCCACTAGGAATCCTTTATCACATTAGGATTTTCATTTTCTTTTCGAGGAGTGGAGGAATCCGATAAATTAGTGGGAGTCATTGTTTGCATCTTAAAATTCCTAGAAGTAAATATAAATATTAAGTACAAAATCTAATTTGAATCTCTACTCTCGCAGTTTAACCACTATGTCAGCCTTAAACTCTCTAGTCCGCATCCTTGAAACCAATCGTTTGATCAGAACCAATTATAAAGACTGGCTCAAAAACCTCAAGATTGTTCTGATCTTAAAAATTTAAGCCATGTTCTCGATCAGGATCCTGTAGTGCTACCAAACCGTCCTACTGTTAAGCAAAGAGCTATTTTTAAGAAGTGAACAGATGAAGACAGTCGGGTCAAGTATTATGTGCTGGCGTCTATGTCAAACGAATTACAAAGCCAGCACGAGCATATGCCCACTATCTGGGCCATGATCACTCATCTACAAGAGTTGTATGGTGAGCAGAGTCATACTGTACACTTCGAAGTGTCCAAATGACTCTTCAATCTGAAGATGCGTGAAGGGTAGTCTGTCTATGAGCACTGTATGATAGTGATCAAGGATATTAAGGAGCTTGAAAAGCTCGGGCTTGGAATGCAAAAGAATTACAGATGGATCTGATCCTTCAATCCTTTACCAGTTCATATAGTCAATTCATTGTGAATTTTTATATGAACAAACTTGACTGCACTATTCTCAAACTCGTCAATATGTTGGTCACTACGGAAGGTACCTTGAAGAGTTTAAGAGACACTGTTCTCACTGTGGAGTGGATCTCTTCCTCCAAGAAAAAATTTACTAGAAGGAAGAAGGTTAAATCCGTGAAGAAGTAAAAGAAAGAGAGCAAGCCGAAGAAGGTGGTCCAAAGGCGACTGAGGCAAAGAAAAATATTTTCACTGTCATGCTGAAGGCCACTGGAGGAGGAACTGTCCTAAATACCTGGAGAGCCTAAAGACCAAAAAGGACGATAAGCCTTCTGAAGGTATGCTCGTAATTGAATCTAATCTTATAGTTTCTTTTACTTCTAGTTGGGTATTAGACTCTAGCGCGAATGCTCATATTTGTATCTTAATACAGGGTTTGATAGAAGTAAGAGGTTGAGAGAAGGTGACATGATCCTTTGGATCGACAATTAAGCAAAGATTGCTGTAGAGGCCATTTGCACTTACCCTCTCGATTACCGTTTGGTGTTAGATTAGATTTAAAAGACTGTTATTATGTTTCTGTAGCTAGTCAGAATTTAATTTCATGTCTGTGCTAACACAGAAAGGTTTTGAAATTTATTTTAATAAAATTTTATTTATTTTTATGAATAAATTGGTTGCATGAGATCTTTTAATTGACAGTCTTTATCACTTGCATGTTGATACGAATGTGAACCTAAATGAGCAAATAGTGAGTGCTATAGGCCAAAAGAGACCCAGAGATAGAATAAATCAGAAGTACTTGTGGCATCATAGACTAGGCTATATTGGAGAGGACATGATAAATAGACTGGAGAAGGTTGGGATCCTTGGCTCTCTTAACACAGAGCCGTATCTAGCTTGCGAATTCTGCCTTCAAGGAAAGATGGCCAAGTTGCCCTTTGTAGGACATGGGGAAAAGGCCACAGAGCTACTTGCCTTGGTACACACTGACGTGTATGGGTCATTTGATGTACAGGTCAGGGGTGGTTATACCTACTTCATTACCTTTATCGATGATCTATCTAGGTACGGATATGTGTAACTCATAAAACATAAGTCTGAGATCTTTGAAAAGTTCAAAGAATTCAGGCATAAAGTAGAAAAGCAGACAGGCAAATCCGTTAAAGTTCTTCGATCTGATCGAGGAGGTGAATACCTTAGTTAGAAATTTTTGAGATATCTTAAAGACAACGGCATAGTCTCTTAGTAGACCCTCCTGGAATGCCTCAGCTCAACGAGATATCCAAACGGAGGAACAAGATCCTATTGAATATTTGATCCATGATGAGCTTCACTGATCTACCCTTATTTTTTGTAGGACATACTTTGTTAACTGCCATTCACTTGTTGAATAGAGTTCCATCAAAGTTCGTTCCTACCACACCGTATGAGATATGGTTCGGTAAGAAGTCGAGTCTGGGTTATCTCAAGACTTGGGATGTCCGGCCTATGTCAAGAGATAAATGGTGATAAGCTAGAGGGTAGATCTATTATAGCTCGCTTTATAGGATATCCAAAAGAATTCATGGGATACTACTTCTACTTTCCATAAGATCAGAATATAATTGTGAGTTAAAACATCGTATTTCTAAAAAATAGTTTATCCAGGAAGATGGCAGTGGGAGGTTAATAGAGATCGAAGAGAAAGTCTCTGAAGAGCTCAGAGCTATAGATCCTCAGAAACCCATAGTCCATAAGTCAATAGTTGATGTTCCTCTACCACCTCGTAGATCTAGCAAGATCTTTTGACCTCCAGAAAGGTACATGGGTATGCTTATGGAGGAAGTAAAGAAATATTCCTTATGAGAGATAGGAGTCATAGTAATGACCTTAATATCTTTGACGAGGTGATGTCTGACATCAATTTCGAGAAATGGTTAGATGCTATGAAGTCAGAAATTGACTCGATGCACTCGAATCAAGTCTGAACTTTAGTAGACCCACCTGAGGGTATCGTATCCATTGGGTGTAAATAGATCTACAAAAGGAAGATAGATACCGATAATAAGGTAGAGACCTATAAAGCTAGGCTTGTGGCAAAAAGTTATAGTCAGTATGAGGACATTGACTATCAGAAAACCTTCTCATCCGTAGCCATGCTGAAATCCATCCACACTTTGCTAGCTGTTACAGCTTACTATGATTATAAAATCTGACAGATGGATGTGAAAACTACTTTTCTAAATGGATATCTTGAGGAAGATATCTATATGAAGCAGTCTATGGGTTTCACATCCGATGATAGTGATCATAGAGTCTGCAAGCTGCAAAGTTTCACTTATGGATTAAAGCAGGCTTCTCAAAATTGGAACCATCATTTTGATGAGGCAATCAAATCATTTGATTTCATCAAAAAATGAAGAAAAATCTTGTGTATACAAGAGGGTCAGTGGGAGTGCGATCACCTTCTTCGTATTGTACGTGGATGATATTCTCCTTATTGAGAATGATATTCCCATGCTAACCATGGTCAAAGGATGGTTGTCTAAGAAATTTTCATAAAGATCTAGGAAAAGCATCCTATATTCTTGGAATAAAGGTCTATAGGAATAGACATAAATGGATAATTGGCCTGTCACAAAAGCTGTACATAGAGAAAGTGCTGAAGAGGTTCAGAATAGAAAACTCCAAGAGAGGTCTCTTACCTCTTAGGCATAGTATTAGTCTCTCCAAGATGATGTGTCCGACCATATTTGAGGAGGTGCAACGTATGAGTAGGATTCCTTATGCTTCGATGATAGGAAGCCTTATGTACGCCATGCTATGTACTCAATCTGATATTACCCTTGTCGTGAGTGTCAAGAGCAGGTATCAGTCGAATCCAGACGAGGAGCACTGGATAGCTATGAAGAACATCCTTAAGTACTTAAGAAAGACTAAGAATCTGTTCTTGATCTTTGGAGGTGATTCTGAGTTACGAGTCGAGGGCCATACTGACTCAAACTTCATGTCTAATCTTGATGATAAAATATTTATATCAGGGTACGTGTTTATTTGCAATGGTGGCATAATTAGCTGAAAGAGTTTCAAGCAACCCATCATAGCGGATTCGACCACGAAGGCTGAGTATGTCGCTGCTTCGGATGCTGCAAGGGAAGATTTCTGGTTCAAAAGTTTATTGTGGAACTTGGGGTTATGACATCGAATGCCATACCGTTATACTGTGATAACAATGGAGCCATGCACTTGCTAAGGAGTCGAGGTCTCATCAAAAATCTAAGCACATCGAGCGATATTTTCATATCATACGCGACTACCTCAAAAAGGAACATGCCGATGTGTGAAGAGTAGACTCCACGGACAATGTGGCAGACCCACTGAATAAGTAGTTGAGCCAACCGAAAATGAAAGTCCACCTTGAGAAGATGAAACTTAGATTTGTGGCCAATTGGCTTTAGTCCAAGTAGGAGATTGTTAGATGTATGTCCTAGAAGCCAATATGGCTGACGCATTATAATAATTCTAGGGCAAAATTTTATACATAATATATTGATATGATCAATAAAAGGATAATTTCTTTTTCATTCAAGTATGATACATCCTTCAATCATCCATAAAATTAGTTCCGATACATATTATCAAAGTGTTAAGAATTAGAGATATATATTTAATTCCTAAATACTCTCGATCATAGGATCATCATGAGGATGGTGATGGATCCGGATAGACTGGCACACAAATCACTTTCTTCAAGATAGATGAGTCTCTGATCTACTGTGTAGAGACACAGGACGATGAGTGCGGG
>KE506242.1:173431-183699 GCA_000441515.1 Elaeis oleifera
CAGTACATAAGTTGTTGGGAGACAAAAGAATATCCTTCAATTAATATATTTTGATTGGCTTATAGGGCATATTCCTTTCAAATCACTGACGATCGAATAAAAATCTAAGTGATCTTTTATATGGTCACACACAGTACTAGTTATTTTCTAACAACCATCCATACTTGTCATCCTGTGTCTCTACACAGTAGATCAGAGACTCATCTATCTTGAAGAAAGTAATTTGTACACCAGTCTATCCGGATCTATCACCATCCTCATAATGAGCCTATGATCGGGAGCATTTAGGAATTAAATACATATCTTTAATTCTCAACTTCTTGAGAATATGTATCGAAACTAATTACATGGATGATTCAAGAATACATTACACTTGAATGAAAAGAACTTATCCTTTTATTGGTCATATCAATATATTAAGTACAAAATTGTATCCTAGATTTATTACAATGTGTCAGTCATATTGGCTTCTAAGACATACATCTAACGAGGAGCTCATGACTAATGAAAATAGTTTGGAGGTCTGACTTTAGACTTCTGGATGCTAAGCTCACCCAAAAGTTGATGCAATTGATCTTTCTGAAGGCGAACTGATCGATGAGCAAATCCCACCACATTGAGGAGGTGGTGAGCTCAGGCTTCTCAAGGCTCCTTTCGACATTCTCTTTCTTCTTATTTTTTTTATCAGTCTATTTCAACCCCCATGACTTGACATTAACATTTTGTCCTTCTCCCTTTTGTAGCTGGTCTACAACTTTGCTGTGCTTAGCAAAGAATTTTGGGCTTCCATGATCTAAAATGGGAGTTGGAGGATGGGGCCCAAGCTATTGAGGGCCAAGCCTGGGCTATCGAGAAGAGGGCTTCTCGGGCCTTGTTCGAGCTCTAAGAGACCCATGACAAAATGGGGATCCTTGAGGGAAAGGTCACCTATGAGAAGGTGGCGGCCGACATGCAGTGAGAGAAGGTTGCCAAACTGGAAAGGGAGTGGGCGGCATCTGTGGCAACTCAGAAGGCAGCCAAATGAAGCTCACGACAAGCAAGGAGAGGGTAGCCAAGGAGAGGTCATTGGCTGTCACCAAGGCCAAGCTCTAGGCCATAGAGGAGTATAAGGCCTCAAAGACATTCGAGGTGGAGATTACAGAAGGCTCGACATCGACCTTCATCATGGGCTTCAATCTCTGCAAAGTGTAGATGGCTCGACTCTTCTGAAGTCGATGTGGGTCACCTAAATCTCAAGTAGAGTGAAGATGAAGCAAAGGAGGCTGGTGTGAATGTTGGTGCCACTTCCCCGATGACACCTAGGGTGGACAAGGCTAAGGAAGATGGAGCAAACGTTACCCTCATCTTGGCAACACCACTGAAAATGAATCCGAAAGATGAGACTGAGAAAGGTAGGGCAAATGTTGGCTCTACTTCGGCAACCACACTAGTCACTGAGCCCACCATCATGACTGATGCATCTGTAGATCATCAGTTGTGAATCATAACGTCAAGTTGGCCTAGTGGTGCCATTTGTTCAAGTGGTACCAATCATCCTTGGACATGTGGAAGTCATAGTTCTTGGATATACAACCTAGGCAACTCTGGGTCAAGGTAGGGCCCAACAGCTGAGGATCCCCCCTCAAGGTGGTCCCTAAGATTGAAGTCGAGATTGAAGCTCCTCAATTTTGTATCTTTTTATTCTCTTTTTATACTTCAAGCTTGTAACTGAAGGTACTATAATGGAAGTCACTTTAATGAAATGACCTTCATTGTCTTCACCTTAGCGTTGCTTTCATGCTCAAGTCTTTGAAATCATAGTTGGATTTTTAGCATGTAGCCAAAGTAAATTTAGTCCAGAATAGAATCGAAGTCTGGTTGAGCCTTTTAAGACTGGTTGTCAAAGTGGATTTACTGGTTGTCGAAGTGGACTTAAGTCTGGATAGGAACCAAAGTCTATTTTTGCCCTTTAATGCTGGTCATCAAAGTGGACTTAGGTATGGAATGAAATTGAAGTCTATTTTAGCCCTTTAAGGCTGGTCGTCAAAGTGGACTTTGGTTTGGAATGGAATCAGAGTCTATTTTAGCCCTCTAGGGCTAGTTATTGAAATAGCTAAAAGTAGATTTAACTCTTTGGAGCTTATCATCGTAATGGCCCTTGTCGGGTTTTTCCAAGATGGATCTTCTAGCCAGGCCTAAGGCCTTCACATAATTGTGAGTCACTTTAAAGCATTACTTGGACCTGAGGATGGATTCATAGCAGCCATCAATCGAGCCGAATTTGAAGTCAATTTTTGGCTAGAGCCTTTGAGGTTGTTGGTTCTTGATTTTGAATTTGGTGGTCCTAACTTGGGTGAGGATATCTCCTCATGCTGATGTTTGCCAAGCATGTATAGAGGTCCTAACTAGAGCTAGGATATCTCCGAAAGATCAGTCCACCGACCTAGTCAAGGAGGTCCAAGCTGAAGCTCAGGTGTCTCCATATAGTTGATTCATCTCTATTCTTCTATTTAGAGGTCCCAGTCAAGGTTAGGGTGTCTCTAGATTAGCTTGATCCAATTTTAGATACTTAAAATATTTTTCTGAAAGAGAATTAAAAATAGCAATATATATTTATTAATTTTCAATAATATAAATTTGAAAGCATATTAATAGTACATCCTTAGATTCTCGATATTTCAAGTTCGAAGAATGGTCTTGTCGTTGAGCTCTTCTAGTTTGTAGGGTCCTAGTTGGATGACCTTCGAGATGTGGTACGGATCCACCCAATTTGGAGATAACTTGCCCTGTTTGGTGGCCTTGGACACTTCAGCTAATTGAAGCATGATATCACCAGATTGGAAGACTTTTTATTTGACTCTGGCATTGTGGTACTGGGCTATCCACTATTGATATGAAGTCATTTTGATCTGAGCTTGCTCCTTTATTTCTTTTAGTAGATCAAGGTTCATTCGTAGTTGCTTGGACTTGCTTGTTGTAGTTCTCCGCTCGGATCAATGGAAGACCGATCTTGATCAAGATGACCACTTCAGTGCCAAAGGCGAGGTTGAAAGGTATTTCTCCGATTAAGACCCGAAGAGTAGTTCAGTAGATCTAGAGGACACTATAAAGCTCCTTCACTCAGAGCCCTTTAGTTTGACTTCTTGTCTCGGATTCTATAAAATATTTTGATTAACTACCTTGGCTTCTCCATTGGATTGTCAATATCTGACCTAGGTAAGTCTGTACTCAACGTGGTGCTCCGAATGGAACTCTTTGAACTTTGGAATGTCAAATTGTCATCCATTATTAGTGATGATGATTCAAGAAAGTCCAAATTGGCAAATGATTGACTTCCAAGCAAAGTTCTAAACCTTCTTCTTAATGATTTGCACCAAAGGCTCAGTCTCGACCGACTTTATAAAGTAGTTGATGATGATGATGAGGAACTTTTTGTCTGATCGTATGTGAGAAGGGATCGAGAATGTTGATTCTCCATTAGACAAATGGCCAAGATGTGGAGATTGGTGTGAGTTATGTTGAAAGTTGGCATTGAATGTTGGCATACCTCTAGCATTGATCATATTTCTTGATGAGCTTGGTAGCATCTTGCTATACAGTCAGCCTGTAGTACCCATGTTGGAGTGCTTTATTGGCCAGCGATCTATCTTTAAGTGATTTTTACAGATTCCTTCATGTACCTCTCAAAGTATATAGTTAGCTTCAGAGGACTGAAGATATTTGGGTAGGGTAGTAAATATGACATCTTATATAGCTTTCCTTCGAGGAGAACATACTAGGGGGCCGACCATTCAATCCTCTCGACCTTGACAAGGTTTGTAGTGAGGACACCATTAATGAGGTAACTCACGAGTGGGTCCATCCATCTTGGCTCATCAACTTGCATGACTACGGGCAACTCCTCGATGTTGGTTTTTTAGGTGCTCAAGGAGAACTCTTTGATCGAGCTTGATATGCCCTAAAGTAGCTAATCAAGATAGTATATCTGCCTAGGCATTTTTGGTCCTTGGTATTTGATGAATTTTGAATATTTTGAAAGTTGAGGATAGCTCCTTGAGTCCTTGCAAGTATTTGACTATTATTGGTTCTCAAGCTTCATATTCTTCCCACACATGGTCGATAAGGAATTGGGAGTCAGTGAAGGCCCTGAGTTGTTCCACTTTGAGCTCCTTGGCAATGCTAAGGTCGGCAATTAGCCCCTAATACTTGGCTACATTATTAGAGGTGTTGAAACTGGACCATAGTGCATATTTAGTGATAACTCCATTTGGACTGCTGAGAATGAGCTTGGCTCCACTACCTTGAGAATTAGAGGCTTCGTCAATATGTAGAATCCACTAGGGTCTATCAACCTTTCCCTGAGTGCTTCCAGGGATATTTCCTCCTTGAGGATTGTATTTTGATAATAAAGTCTATCGAGACTAGGATTTTCATAATAGATTGGGGTCGATAATCGATGACAAACTCACTGAGCTCGATCTCTTATTTTGCCATTTGTACCGAGGTGTTGGGCCTTTGCAGGATGGCTTTCAGTGGCTAGTCAGTTAGGATGACCACCGAATGAGTTTGGAAGTAAGGTTGGAGTTGTCTTGCCAAGGTGACGAGAGTGAGATGAGAGCGAGGATGGTTTTCTCTGATTTGGAGTACCTGATCTCCGCATCTTATAGAACCTTATTCATATAATAGATTGGTTTTTAGACCTTTCCTTCTTCTTGGATTAGCATCGAACTCACTGCAAAGGGTGAGATAGCCAAATATAGATATAAAATTTCACCTGTGTTAATTTGGATAGTGGTGAAACAAACCTGAGGTAGCTTTTGAGGCTCTCAAACATAGTTCGACACTCCTCTTTCCTATCAAAGTTCTTCACTTGGCGCAAAACTTTGAAGAAGGGGAAACATCTCTCAATTGACTTCAAGATGAACTAGTTGAGGGCGGCTATCCTCCCCATGAGATGCTGCATGTCCTTCTGAGAGGTCAGGTGCTTCATCTTTAGGATGGCTCAAAATTTTCTGGGTTCACCTCGATCCCACGCTACATCATGATGAATCCCAATAGTTTTCCAAAGTGACTCTGAAAGCACATTTCATGAGATAGAGCTTCATCTAGTGCTGCCTTAGTTTTTCGAAAGCTTCCTCTAGTTGACTATGTGCCAATTTACTTCGGTGCTCTTCACTAACATGTCATCTATATACACCTCCATATTGCGGTTGATCTAATTTTTGAATACCTTATTGATGAGATGCTGCTATATTTCATCTACATTTTTCAAAACAAACAGCATTACTTTGTAATAATACAAACCTTGTCAGTGCTGAATGCTATCTTTTCCTCATCCTTGGATGCCATCTGAATTTAATTATATTTGAAGAAAGAATCTATGAAGCTTAGGAGCTTATGTCCCAAGGTGCCGTCCACAAACTAGTCAATCTGTGATACCAGAAAACTATCCTTCAAGTTGGTGTGGTTGATACATATCCTCCACTTACTGTTGGCTTTTTTCACCATCACTGTATTCACCAACTAGTCAGGTTAGTGAGCTTCTCAAATGAAGCTTGCCACCAAAAGTTTGTCCACCTCCTCGTCTATCCCCGCTATCAATCCGGTGCAAAACTCCTCTTCTTTTGTCAGATAGGGTGATGCTCAAGGTCAATATTTAATCTATGAACAATAATGTCAGGAAGTATAATAGGTAGCCAACCAGATGAAGATGTTGGCATTGATCCACAAAACTATAGCGAACAAGCCCACAAATCAATTAGCAGCATCATCTCAATCAGGATCATCCTACTTGGGTCCTCTTCTCTGAGTGGTATGGCCTCCAATTGCTCAATAGATTCATCTTAATCCTCCTTGAGCTCTTATTAGTGATCGAGACTTTCAATTGGCAGAGATTCTATGGATTTCTTTCCTTTTATTGAAGCCATAAAGCATTGACGATCTAGCATCTGACCTTTTTGGATTTCGCCAACACTGTTCTTCATTAGGAATCTCACCAAGAGGTGGTAGGTAGACATTATTGCCTGAAGTGCATTAAGCTAGGGCTGGCTAATAATGGTGTTGTAAGTAGATGGGACTTGGAACACCAAGAAGATCAGTTGCATGGTTGCTTGCCGAGATTCTTGTTATTGTGATAGGTAGCGTTGTCTCTTTCAACCAAGATAAAGTCAGCTGGAGAACCCAATGAGGATTCTTTTTATATCATAGTTTGTCATTATCATAGAAGGATGATAGATTATCATGAGGAGTTTGATCTCCTCAAATATCTTCATCAAAAAAAATAATTGCATAACTCATCTGCTGCTTCTTCAATGATGGGCTCTCAACTCTACCCTCTACCCCTTACCTCTGGTGAACCCCGAGATCATGTTGATGATGCTAACTGTTGGATGTTTGTTGTTGTTCTCCTCTTCGGGTTGGCTTTGAGGCAGCTGCTCAATTGTTTGATTTTTTTGTTCTCAAATGTACTTCCTAAGGTACCCTTTCTGAATCAGGGCCTTGATCTCATCCTTCAGCTAATGACATTCTTGGTGTCATGACCGCCGTCATGGTAGAATCGACAATAATTCTTAGTTCCATCTTGTAGGTGGGGCTTTCATTGATTTTGGCTGATGAAGATATCTCGGTCCCTCAATCTCCATAAGGATCTGAGATTGAGGTGAGGTTAGGGGTGGTGTAGGTGTTGAACCAATGATGCATGCTCTTCGGCCTTGGGTTCTTCAACTAGCAGTCAGACTTGGCCTCACCTTAGGGTTCCCAAGGCTCTTCCTAGAGGGTGCTTTTTGCTTCCTCCCTTACTTCCCTTAGATGGCCTACTCATACTTTTGAGCATGGATGAGGAGGTTGGCATAGTCCTTTAGAAAATACTTATTGAGGGAGAATGAAGGGCAATCATTCTGAAGGCCCCTCTTCAGGGCCAATATCACAATCTCCTTATTGAGATTGTGAACTTCCAGCATGGCTGTGTTGAAGCGCACCATGTAGTCACACAGTAATTCTCCTTCTTTCTATTAGATTGAGAAGAGGTTGCTAGAATTCATCGACCAGGGTCGGTTGCTGTTGAATTGCATGACAAATTACCTTCCAAGCTGCTCAAAAGAATAAATGCTTCTTGGTTGTAGGCCGGAGTACCATACTTGTATTGACTTCTTAAGCGTGGCTGGAAAGGCAAGAGAGTGGAGAGCATATGAAGCCCTTCGAAGCATCATGAGGGCTTTGTAGCTCTCAAGATAGTCTAACGGATCTGAAGAACCATCGTATGGTTCCACCTATGACATTTTGAACTGAGGTGAGATTGGTTCCCCCAATATCCTTTGGGAGAAAGGTGGATGCTTGCTGAAGCCAAGGGGTCGTCGTGTTTTCTATCTCCCTCTTGGAATGTCTGGAGCTTGCGATCAATCTTCTATATCTTCCACTTTGAGATCGTCCTCACATCGAGCTCCTTCAGGGCATGGGGAATACCTCAAAATCGAGCTTCCTCCCAAAGATTGAGGTTCGCCATCATCGATCCACTCTCCTAGGGCTTTGTGGAGGTAACAAGAACCAGCAATGGCCAACTTAGAGTGGTAAGAACACCATGGGATCCTCTCCAAGCTCCTGGGATGAGATCGATAGCTATGCTATGATGGAGCAGTTTGGTGAGCTAGTCCCATCGATTTTGCCTTTCTGCCACCTAATGAGGCTATTGGACAGTAGTGGTCAGTGCTTGAATCTACTAGATCAGGATGTTGAACTATTGTGGTCTGTAGCTATGGCAAGTGGAATTGGACCCACCGTAGGGACTACAAGTTTTGTTGGCTCCACCAGGAGTGACTAGTGATGGGAGGTGGTGGAGGTGTCCCACATCTGGGTTTTCACCATTTTTCCTTTTTTTTTGAAAATTAGATGACAAAGGTCTTTTCTCTAGCATCAATCTATTGCTGCAAGTCTGTGGACTGACACTGGTTGCCCACCGATGTGGTGCTTGGATCTGGCTTGAGGGTTTCTTCTTCTTCAAGAACATACAATGAAAGTTTGCACTCATCGGAGATGCTCTGATATGGGACACTGATGCTTAAGTTAGCTGGAGCTTATGAACAGTGAAGAAGAAAGAAGGAGAAAGATAGAAAAATGAGAGAGTGCGGGCACTATTCTACTTTTGCTTGCTTACCTTAGGATTTCCTCGTTATCTCTTTATATAAAAATAGAGATGTAGGCTGTTATGCTTGAATCTAATAGGTTGTTAAGCCCTAGTCTGTTAGGCTATTAGGACTTAATTTGGTAGGCCGTTAGGATAGAAATCCACCACTAACTTATAAATCAAGATTGTTAGTCATAGATTCTATCCATATTTTAGAAATCGTAGGAGATCATGCGATATTATGGGAGATTCCATCGGATTGATTTTTTTGTGGAGTGGATTGATGATTTGAGGTTAGAATTGCACTAGGGTGTTGCCTTGGGGTGAATCTGGGGTCGATCGAATATATGTGAGATCATAATCCTCAGGGTATTATCATCTGGCTTCTGGGTTGATTTGTGACGAATTAGAGTTGGCACTCATTAGATCAGCTTTTATCTAGTACGAAGCTGGGTTGCCATTTGAGACTATAGACCTGCTACTATTTCTCCTTGGGTTGGAGCTATGTTGTGGTCTAGGTCACCTAGATCCCAGGCCAAAGTGCTCTAGTTGTTAAAAATTGCTCACACAGATGACTCCCACCCAATAGCCACTTTTTTATTTTATTTGCTCTATTATTTCTATATGTATTATGTTTATACATGGAGACATGTTTGTTTGTGAAGATAGTGTGGGGACTTGGTACCAGACAAGTAAAGCCACTTTCAAGATAAAAAACACCGAATGAGCAACTACTGTCCATGCTCTATCTATTTTTTAGCCTGAATGAGATGACTAACCTGAGTTCCAAATCCACTAAAGCCTCTTTCACAAAGTCCAAGATAACTTGGGATTTACCTTATCTTCTACAATCACTAGTTGCTTAACTACTACCTTATTTGCATATTTATCCCTTTAGCTATGTTTAGACTACATTGAGTTCACTCACGTTGTTTATATCTTTCTAAAGTTAGTCTACTTCTAATGTAGTGCATGTATCATTATTGTTATGTGATTATACTATTGTTGCCCAGCTATGCAACCCAAGAGAGGGGGGTGAATTAAATTTTAAAATTTAAAATAATTAACTTACAACAATGAGGATTAAATGAGCAAAATAAATATGGAGAGTGTAAATTATGTAAGATCTAGAGGTTGAATGCAAGAATGCAAGAAGATAAGGAAATCTAAAAGGAGAGCAAGCAAGCACACCACAAACAATAAGATTTATAGTGGTTCGGTATCAATCTTGCACCTACATCCACTCTCCAAGCTCCTACTTGAGAATTCAAATCCACTAATTCGTATTCAACCCGAATACAACGTCGGAACCTCCGACTTTAGCTATCTCAAGCTAAAACACTTATTTTCGGGTACAAGCCAACCTAATACAATCTGATTCAAGGTTCGGATCAACCTTTTCACATTTTAGAATCCTTCCAAAATAAATAACAACTCAAAAATAGAGTACAGGAGTTAATCATATAAAATTACAGATGTAGCTCCTTTAATGAGCAAATAATGCTTTAAATACACTTTACACTATTAGAAGGAAGCTCTTTCTGATTTTCTCAAGGTGGTTGGAGACTTGAATGAGCTCTTGAGGAGTTGGTGAACTTGAATAAAAGCTTCTTTAACTTCAAGAGAGCTCTTGTGTTAGGGCTGAAATGAATGCTTGAAGAACCTTTTCAAAATCTTTTCTATCTTTTGATTCCCTCCTTTAAGTGCCTTTTATAGCTTCAAATAATGGTGGAGAGTAACCTGTGCTGAAATAGAGCCGTTAGAGCACATTAAATGGGCATTAAATGTAACTAAAATGGGTTAAAATTAGCCGTTGTGAAAATTTTTCGTCATAGGGGTCGACTCATAGGGTCGACTCATGCTCATGGATCGACTCATGGGGTCGACTTCTGTGGAACAGAGCAGAAAATGACTGTTCTGTAATTTTGACCTATAGAGCAGTAGAGGTCGACTCATAGGGTTGACTCATGCTCAGGGATTGACTCATGGGGTCGACTCACAGAGTGTGCCAGTCAAAAGTTTAACGTGCCGTTCAGCCCTTTTTGCCATAAGTCGACTCATGGGGTCGACTCAAATATATAAATCTAATTTTTTATAAAATATATTTTCAAAAATATTGAAATTGCCTCCAATAGATTACACATCTTTTGTTCTTACTCTTAAGGCTTCT